>JAJPUD010006635.1:84906-124626 GCA_023553655.1 Myrmecobius fasciatus | reverse complement strand
TTTTTTAATAAATTGGTGTCTTTTTCATATCTCTTTTGCAAAGCATCATATCCTTCTTGCAAGATACTGTATCCTTCTTGCACTGATTTCAGTTTATTTTCCCATTTATCCTCCAACTCTCTTTTGAGGTTCTTTATGCAGTCTTCCAGAAAGGCCTTTGAAACGGGGACCAGTGATGGTCCTTGCTGTTTTTTTCTGGATTTTTGTCTAAAGAAACCTCTGTATCTGAGGTCGTTTCTTTGCCTTGATAAAAGCTGTCTATGGTGAGAGCTCTCTTTTGCTTCTTCATCATTTTTTTTTTAGACAGAGTGGATATCTCTTTAAGGTAGGGGAAAAAAAAAACCTCGGCTGAAGACGCTTTGCCCTGGGGCACTTCGGCGAGTTGACTTAAGGTGCTGGGCCGGTGGGCGCTAGGACTAAGTCCGAATTACTCCTTAAACAAGGCAAGTCTGCCAGAACACCTGTCCCCAATCAGGGCAGAGTGTCCCGAGTGCCTCAGATAAACTCCAGGTGTTTGGAATTTGGAGTTTGGAGTTTGGAATTTCTTCCAAGATGAGCTGAGCTGAGTCCCACCCTCACTTCCGGCCTGCACAGGGGTCGTCTATTTATCTCTCTGTCCGAGTCCGACTAACCTGATATGAAGTTCTCCAGAGAGCCATGCCCAAATATTTCTGAGTTCGTTGACTTGAGGATCAGTTCAGAGGCTTATTTTATTGTTGATTTGAGAGAAGATCGGAGGAGAGGCAGAAAGTCACCTTTTCACTCCGCCATCTTGGCTCCGCCCCAGTTTCCAATTAATTTTTGGTCTATTTTTCCCTGGCACTTTATTTTATGTGATTCTTATTGCATCATGATCTAAAAAAGATGCATTTACTATTTCTGCCTTTCTGTATTTAATTTTGAGGCCCTAATATATGGTCACATTTTGTATAGGTTCCACGAACTGACAAGAACAAAGCATAGTTATTTCTGTCTCCATTCAATTTTCTCTAAAGATCTATCATACCTAACTTTTCTAAAATTGTGTTTACCTCCTTAACTTCTTTCTTATTTATTTTGTGGTTCAATTTATTTAGTTCTGAGAGAGGAAGGTTGAGATTCCTCCACTAGTATAGTTTTGCTGTCTAATTCTTTTTGCAGCTCTCTTTAATTTCTCTAGGAATTTGGATGCTATACCACTTGGTGCATATATGCATATATGCTTCATTATCTATGGTATCTTTTAGCAAGATATATTTTCCTTCCTTATCTTTTAATTAGATCTATTTTTTGCTTTTACTTAATCTGAGATCAGGATTGCTACTCCTGCTTTTTTTTTAGCTTCTCCTGAAACATAATAGATTCTGCTCCAGCCTTTTACCTTCACTCTGCATAATTCTGCTTCAAATGTGTTTCTTCTAAGCAACTTATTGTAGGGGCAGCTAGGTGGTGCAGTGGATAGAGCACTAACCCTGAAGTCAGGAAGACCTGAGTTCAAATCTGGTCTCAGACACTTAACATTCCCTAGCTGTGTGACCCTGGGCAAGTCATTTAACCTCAATTGCCTCAGCAAAAAGCAAAAATACCCCAAAAAACAACTTATTGTAAGATTCTGGTTTTTAATCTGGTGTACTATCTGCTTCTGTTTTATGGGAGAGTTCATCTCATTCACATTCACAATTAAAATGACTAATTCTGTATTTCCACCATCTTATTTACCCCAAGGTATGCTTTTCTCTTTTCTTTCCCCTTTTTCCCTTTTCCCCAGTGTTTTGCTTCTGACTACAACTTCTCTCAAACCACTCTCCCCTTTACGGCTTCTGCCCCTTTCTTATACCCCCCCCTACTACTTCTGTTTTCCCTTCTATTAGCCTCCCCTATAAGGTGGGAAACCTTTGGAACCAAATATGTCTGATATTCTCTCTTTGAGCCAATTCTGATGAGAGTAAGATTCATACAATATTCATCCCCCTTCTTTCTTCCTTCCATTAATAATAGCTTTTCTCTTCCTCTTTTGTGAGATGTAATTTTCCTTATTTTATCTCTACTTCCTCTTTTTTTCATTATGAATTTCAGGAAGTTTAATAATCTTTAGATTGTCTCTCCTAGATCTATTTTCTAGATCAGTTGTTTTTCCAAGAAGGCATTTTAGATTTTCTTTCTTTCTTTCTTTCTTTCTTTCTTTCTTTCTTTCTTTCTTTTTTTTAAGGTTGAGGCCTGCTCTTAAGGCAAAGAGAGATTGTCCAAGCTTCCTCCACAGGCGACAGTGGATGCTCTGGCTCAGTGCTGACTGACTTCCAGTGCTGGGTGGGCATGGCCAGGTCTTGCCTTATTCTGGGGTTCAGGAGCTCACTATTTGCTTATTGTATTTGTGTTGGTTGTCCTGCAACTAATCTCCTGACCTACTGGCTTACAACCAGGACAGACTAGCCAACACTGCTGTAGATTCCTCCAGTTATATTCCCTGGCTTGAAGGTTGCCACATCACCCTGGGTCCCTTGCTCTCTCCTTTCCTACATGCCCAATTGAAACAGTTCTTCCAAAGAATCTTCTGCTGGAAATTTGTGGGTTCTATCATTCCAAAACCATTTCAGAGGCTTGATTTGGTGTTAATTTGAGGGATATCAGGGAGACTTCAGATGAAGATATGTTTCCTCTTCACCATCTTGGCTCTGCCCTCTAGCAAACATCATTTTCCTATGCCATGTATTCCCTGGTAAACTTCCTATCCTCCAATTTTTAGCTTCCTTTTTGTTTTGTCTTCATTAAATTTGAACCTTTTGGAGGGCCAGGACTGACTTTCTCTTGCTTATTTGCATCCCCAGCACTTTGCACAGTATTATTGCTCTTAATTCAAAAACTTATAATTTGGTTGGCAGGAGAGTTACCTCTAAGAAAAGCACCATGGGACAGTGGTCTGGAATTTCTTGTCTTGGAATCTGGAATCAAGAGATCTTGGTTATGAATCTCAGCTCTGCCACTTAACTGATTGTGTGACTCTAAAACTCTCTTTTTTTAAAAGAAAAAACCAGAAGTCTCTGAGCTTACTTTAAGTCCCTTACTCTGTCATTTTCATAAATGAAGAAGGGTTTATGTCATAATCTAAAGAGTCAAGTCAACAAGCATTTATTAAGTGCCTACTACATGTCAAATACTGTATTAAATAAGAGAAGATAGTAGGGATAACAGTATTTAAAAATAATAATTGATCTTTATAAAATGTTTTACAAATTACTTTTCTCACATTATTCCCATATGATTTCATATAAGTTTTATCCTCACTTTACCTATAAGGAAATAGAGATAATGAAAAGTTAAATGACTTGCTTATAATAACTGAGGATGAGATGAGATTTTTTTAATGTATCAATAAAAAGATTAGCATTCAAATTAATCATACTTGAGGATAAAATCCAATATAGCCTAGACTATATTGCTTCTCAGGACTTTGTAACCAGGGTAGCACACAAATATTGTACAAATTGCATTTTCCCTGATAAGATCAGCTCTTTAAGAGATATTTCTTACAAAAAATGAGGGACAGAAAAAAAATCTTGCTTATGCTTTTCCTTTCAAAGAATAATATAGTTCAAAGAGCACTGAACTTACAGTTAATAGACATTCAATCTGGAATATGCTGGAAAGTTTTTAATGACTGGGAAAAATGGACTGAACGTACTTTTAAGTTTAATATGCATTATAACATTTTCTCCCTTGTTTTCTTAAATCTAGAAATCAACAAAGTGATAAATCAAGGCCAGATGTGTGGTGTTTGCCTCTTCACATTAACATTTTAACAATTGACTTTTCCTAAGTCTGTTTTGATTTTTTTCAATACCTCCCAATTGGGATCTTAACCCCAGTTTACTTTATATGTTAACAATAGTCCTCATTTTACTGGTTATTTTTTCTCCTCATTTGAAAAATGAAAGATATAACCAAAATTATCTCTAAGGTTTCTCCTAGCTCTAGGAACTGTCCTGTGAATGAGAAAGAATTAAAAAGACTCTTGAGTTATTGCCTATTTGAAGCAAATGATGGGAAAAGCAGGTCTTTCTTATTTTTGTTTGTTTTGTTTTTCTAAAATATTAAAATTAGGGAATTCTGGAGTATATCCAGTGATATCAAATACTGGCTTCATGTTTCTGGTGAGAACCACAATTAGTTCATGTTCAAATATAAATCAGCAATTTGTTAGTTTAACTGATAAGTAATGGGTAGATAAGAAATAAAGTGGATTGGATTTCACAAGTATGTTTGTATTTCATAGGGCATATAGTTTCACATCAGTTATCCAAAGTCCTAGAATACTTTGATATAATAGTAGAGGATTACTAAATGTTTTTTTTTTCTTATGTTATTTTCTCATTCTAAGAAGTGTACTGTGATTCCCGGGTTATAGACAAGGATTCCTGAGTTTCAGAGAATGGAAGTGATTGCTCCACCATCATAAGTTAGTCAATGTTAATAGTAGAATTAAAAAAAAACATTCTTTCTTTCTCACTTCACCAAGGATTCTTGTACATACATACATACACATACATACACATACACACACATATATACATGCACACACAAATATACACACACACATATATATATATATATATATTAGTACAAATGATTTCCTTCATAATCTTACATATAATTCATTAATGCATTTAGGACACTTTTATAAAAAAGGCTTCATAGACTTTACCAGACTACTAAGAGGATCTATGACTCCAAAGAACAAAGAATTTTACTTTATATTATGCTATCAATACCATAAAAGCAGAGGATAGGGATGTAAAAATCATTTATTACTAGAATTTAAATCATAGTAATGATAAATAGCCTACCCTAGGGCACTTCCTTTCTCTAAATTTCTTTTATACTCCAGGTAGCTATAAATACACAAATTGACAACTTATTTACACTATTCTAGGACTTCTTGCTCTGACATCCAAGGATTCTTTGGCTCTATGGATGCACTAGGGTAGTAGAAAGACGACTGGATTTGGATCCAGAGCAAGATGGGTATAAATCCCAGCCACTTATTATTTGTATTATCTTGAACAAATGGTTTAACTTCTCTGGGTCTCAGTTTCTTCATCTGTAAAATGGACTAAATCTCAAAGTTCCCTTGTAACTCTAAATCCTCTGGTCTTGCAGGGTTTTTTTTTTTTTTTTGGTCATCTTGCTGTTTGATAAGAACATTTATTGCCATGTGAACAAAGCTAGCATTATAAGGAAGCTGGATAAATAACTACTTATCTGCACTATGACTTTTGAGGGATAGAGGACAGGCAAAAAAATCTAATTTAACTACTTAACAGCATCTGATTTAACTACTTAACAAAGTTCCTAAGTTCTATCATTCAATAGTTATTTTTATAGAATAGTATTAATGACTATTCTATATTCCAGAGTTCCCTTTTTAAAATGAAATTACTTTGAAAAAGTAACATCAAGAAGTCCTCTCCATTTAATAATTTCTGAAACATCGCTAAGCACAAGGTCCTTTATAGATGATATGTGGTTTTGAAAAATCACTCAGTCCCTCTATAGATGTTTCCTCATTTATAATTTGGAAGAGTTATACAAGATGATTTCTAAGGCCCCTTTTGGTTCTACATTGTAATCTTCTATTCTATTCATGGTATGAACAAAAATGGTCATGATACCAGGAAAGTGAAAAGTTTTGCCAAAGGGGGAGATAAAGGTAGGAAATCTTTTTTTTTTCTTTATTTCATAGCTTTGCTTGGAACAAACTTCACTATCACACATACTGGACAGTTCTTGAGTAAATAAATCACAAAAGCTTTTTCTTACACCTCTACAATACTACTATCTCTCCCTTTGGTATTTCTTTTTCTGCTATTTTCCCCCAAATTATTCATATTTTTGTAGAGCTCCTAATTCTTTGAAGCACTTTTCTCACAACAATCTCACAACAAACAGCCCTGTGAGTTAGGCTATGCAGGGATTATTTTGCCCATTTTACACAAGAGGAAACTCAGTTTAAGGGTTAATTTAGTTAACTCAGTTAATTCAAGGTTAACTCAAAATGGAGCCCTACTTCTGAAGTTAACTCATTGTTGCTTAGAGTGCTAGGGATAATATCATAAGTAAGCCTCCAATTGGAGTCTTTCTTTACCAGATCTGGGGCTCTTTACACCCTGCTATGTCAGGGAAAAGCATGGAGGCTATGCTTAAGTGATATCTATTGAATTGAATCTACTAGAAAAGAGTCAAATGGTAAGGAGTGGGTGACCTCCCCAGGCAGATCTTATTTTCAGAAGACATCACTTCTTACCTCAAAATATAGTGCTTATAGACTTGCAGAACCTGGTCATATATTACCTTTAGTGGTATTTATACCAATAGGTGTACTCTTTTTTATACATAGGAGGAAGAACAAGATAGCAAAATCCTTGAGACAAAAGAATAAAATCAGGCATAACATCACCATTTTCTTTTTATTGTTGATTTCTCCAAACTACAAAACTTAAAACATTAGGCATAAATTATTACTATTATTATTTCAGAAATTTCTTCCCTAATTCTCATTCTAATGTTTGTTCCCTAATGTTGTTCCCTAATATTGTATTAGACATTTAGTTCAAAATGTTCTCCAATGGCTAATCTCAGGAGAAAAATACATGATATCTACAAATAAGAATGCAAGCCATGGAAATCCCCTCTTGGAATGATGCTACATATTGATAGCCCAGTTCTGCTGTGCCTTCATGTTTTTTTCTTTTTTGTTTGTTTGTTTTTGGTAACAGCTGGATGACACAGTGGATAGAGCACTGCTCTGCAGTAGGAAAGATCTGAGTTCAATTTCAATTGTGGGATCCTGGATAAGTCACTGATCCTGTTTGCCTTGGGTTCCTCAACTGTAAAATGAACTGGAGTAGAAAAGGACAAACCACTCCAGTAACTTTCCCAAGAAAATCTACAAGAAGTCATGGAAAATCAGACATGACTGAACAACAACCTTTTACAAATGTCTGTCATCAGTTGGGAGGTTCTAGAGGAGAAGAGGAAAATAGTATGGTAAATCTGTGCCCAAGAGATGTTGATTGAGAACTCTGTCTAATTGAGTCTTAGGACTGACCTTGAGGCATCTCATCTTTCTGAAGGAGAAATAGAAGGCTAACTAGCACTGGAGCCCAAGACAGAAGGTGAAGTTGGCTCCTTGGTGGAATGGAATTAAAAAGTCTTGGACATCACACAGGTCTTATATGCAATCTCTAGAATCATTAGTAGAAACAGGATCAGAACCACATAGCTGGAACTTCTTTTATTATTTTATAACTCAGAAGGAAAAAAAAAGGATTGGCAGAAGACTAGACTTTGTCAACAACAAAATGTTTTGAAATACACTAGAAGACATTTGAGCTGATCAGATTTTTCTCAGATGAATCCTCACGGCATATTTAGCCCAAGCATATAGCATAATTTTATTAGAGATTTTTATTTGTGGAATTCTGGAAAATACTTATTCTACACAGTACAATCCAAAAAAGTTATATATAAGATATACTCTGTTTCTTCATCTGGCCCTTAATTTCCTAGGAAATTAATCCTATTTGGAAGATAAACTGAGCTGATCTATTCTGTACTAGCCAGTATCTTAGTTCTACTTCAGGGAAAGTGCATAAGATTAAAATGTTTGAATCTTGAATATGCTAAATCAATTTTGGCCTACTATATGCTTTTTGAATAAGCATATTGAGAATCAGAACCAGTCACTCTGAATTGAGACCAGGAAAGAAACACTATTCAGAAAGTCTCTTCTGACCTTCATGATTCCCAGACCTTCTTACAGGAGGATAACCCAGAGATGCAGCAGGATATAGTTTTTTTTTTTTAAAGCAATGGATTTGGAGGTAAAGGATATGATTTTAAGTCACAATGTTACCATTTACCACCCGAATAACCTTTGGAAGGATCCTTTATCTATCAATACCTTAGTTTCCTCATCTATAAAATGAAGATATTGGAGTTAATTATTTTTAAAGTTCTTTCCATCTTTGATCCTTACTTATAAGCAAATTAATAGCTGTTGTTTTTCACTTATTCAGTTGGGTCTCACTTTTGGATCTTAGTCTGCATGGATTATAGTATGTGAGGTCTATTTATCCTCCATTATCTCTCAAAGTCATTGTTTCCACAATATGACCTATCTCATCCTTTGCCAACCCCTTTTCCTTTTATTTTTAATTTTCCCAACATCATGATATTTTCCAATAAGTCTCATCTCAGTATGTGGCTAAAGTATTTAAGCCTCAACTTCAATATTTGACCTTCCAGTGCATAACCTAAATTAATTTCTTTAAGGATTGATTGATTTGATCTCCTTACTATCCAAAGGACTCTCAAAAGTCCTTTTCAATGGTTGTTTATTTTACCTTCTAGTCCCTCAGCCATTTTAAAATGGAAATATAATTTGGTTATATATTATCTTATTATCTCTGAAAGCATTAAGAATTACAAAATGATCATTTTGTATCTTTATATATATATATATATAACTTGTATCCTTATACACACACACACACACACACACACACACACACACACACACATAAAACTTAGAATTTTCATGAAAAGTATTCTGTCATGACTTTTGCCAGAACCCTGAATACTCCTTTACTCCCCCATGGACATTCTTTTGCAAGAAAAAGCCAAGGGATCAATCAAACTTTTTTTAGTGATTCCTAAGGAAGTGAGTGAAATATTTCAAAACCAGGAAACAGCCCCCTTGGGGATATACTAACTCGTTAGTCTAGAAGGATTCTGGTATGGGTAACTGGAGAGTAGAAGACAAGAAAAACTACAGCAGCATCACAGGATCAAGCTAAAAAGTACCTTAGAGGTTGCCTGATCTAAACCTTTCTTCCTTCAGAGAAGGAAAATGAATTCTAAGGTTTCCAAAGTGGTAAGTAGTAAGCCAAGATTTAAAATAAGAGGAATAGAGCATAGGACCACTAAGATCCTAAGTGTATTGTTTGTGATATACAGAGATTCTCTTGTGCCAAATCTGATATGGTTCCCAATATAGGATATTGGTTTCTCTCTCCTCCCTACTGCAGTACCTATTACTCCAATTCCCATGAAAATAGCAGCTGCATTTGTGAGTTTTCTTTAAATTTCAGTGATATACATCTTGACTCATCTACTTATAAATGTCACATCAAGCTATACTGACTAAACATTGTAATCCAGTATTTGGATGTTTATTCTAGGACAGAGACAGAACTGTGTTTTGGTAAATATGGTAGATATTCATCTCTATCCTGAAGAATGATGGCAACAATGAACTTATCTATGAAAAACTCTATAAATGTCTTTTTTCACTCCTACCAAGAAATCATGTCCACTTATCTTCAAAAACAATTCACATTTAGAAATCAGAACAAAAACTAGAGCAGCACTCTAGGGCTTTACTTTGAGGGTACCAAAATGTGCTGTTGTTGGATCATTTAAGTCATGTCTATTTTTGTAAACACATTTTGGGGATTTTCTTGGAAAGATATTGGAGTGATTTGCCATTTGCTTCTTCATTTCACTTTACTGATGGACAAACTGAGGCAAAGAGGGTTAAGTTACTTGCTTAGGGTTACACAGTCAGTTAATATCTGAGGCTGGATTTGAACTCATGAAGATGAATCTTCCTGATTCCAAGTCCAGTGCTCCATCTACTATACCACCAGCTGGTTTAGAGGTGTGAAATTCTAAGATGTGAAAAATTTAACATGAAGGCTTTTTGACCAAAGTAACTGAAACTAGCATTTAGTTAGCAATACTAATTAGTTAAAATAGGAAACTACAGAAACTGACTTCCCTTGAATTCAGTGGAATTTATTTTAATTGCTTCTTGCAATATTTTTACATTACGAATTACAAAGCTGATTTGAAGCTATGGTTCATACTGCTTGCCCCAGGCACCAAAATTGAAATGTCTTGCTCTCCAAAGAATTATATTTACATAGTGAATATTTTAAATTCTGGATGCTAACTAATGACAGTCTTTGTAGTATCATATAGTAGATGAGTTTATTGCAATTATTGTTAATAATAACATTTCTAGCTGATAGAAACTACCATAATAGTGCAAATTCTTACAAAGTGCTTTTCTTCATAGCCCTGGTAGGATTGATGAAATATCAAATCACTTTATTCCCATTTTACACAGCAGTAAACTTATTTTCAGAGAATGAAATGATTTGCTTAATATTCAAGAAGCAATGAATGGCAAAACTAGGACTCAAATTCAGATCTTTTAACTTCATACTTGGCCTTCTTACAATTCCACCAATATTACAGGAGATACTGCAAATGAAAATGTTTGAAAATTGTAAGAAGCTATAGAAATATGAGATAATTTCATTATTCTTATTTTAATTATGATTAAATTTATTTACTCCCTCTTTCTCTTACAAACTGATGCTTAGAAAAGTGCTATGTTTGTGACTTTCACAAGGAAGAAAAATGAATTTTTGAGCAATCTTCCCGTTTCACAAAATGTTGTACAAAGACATAAAGGAAAACTTTTTATTGCTTTTGCAACAGTCTAAAAAGAGAGAAGTACAGAAAAAGTCTGGTTGCCATAAAGGCTATACTTAGGTTAACCAAGTTGGAGGACAGAAACAGAGTCATTGTCTCCCAATCTCATCTAGGACATGTTAGCAATTGCCTTCTTGTATGTTTGTGTGACGGGCACCAGAAAAAACTGCTCAAATCCCAGTCCATAGTATATAAATGACTGTCTTTTGTGACTTGTTGAATTCCTGGGATGACTCCAATTTGTACTGGTTATGTCTTTAGAGGACCTAAGGGCTTTGCTTTTCCTTCATGGAGGCTTTAATTATTTTCCTACACACTGAGCAGGTCCAATGTTTCAATTATAAATAATGAAAAAAAATCCTTAGCTCAGAGCATCTTCCTCATTGGTTCTTGGTCACTCTTTCCTGATTTTTCAATCTCCCCCTATCTCCAAGGGAATCACAAATAAGGGCTATCTTCCTTTCTGCACACTGCAAAGGTGCCTCGTATGTCTCTGAAATATCTTGTTCCTAAATAAAAATATTCTCTTCTAGAGTAGTTCAAGAGATTCTTGTAGAAATTATCTATTATGTTACAGCCATTTGGAGAATTTCTTAGCCACTGAATCTAGAACATTTTGATGCAAACTTTAGTCACAGGAAAATAGGAGTTCCCATTGCTGTCATATTTTTTAAGCACATATAAAAAGCCCACAGCATGACAGATATTCCCTGTCTTGCCCACACACTCCATAGAAGACTTGGGTATAGGCATGGAAGGCAGAATGATGGAGGAGGGTGGAAAAAAGTATCCATTACAGAGTAAGAGGTCCCAGGAACAGCTAGATGGCACAGTGATAGAGCACTGGTCCTGAAGTCAGCAGGACCTGAATTCAAATTCAACCTCAGACATTTAATACTTCCTAGCTCTGTGACTCTGGGCAAGCCACTTAACCCCAATTGCCTCACCAAAAAAAATGTAAGAGGTTCTAGGTTCAAATCCCATCTGGATTGCTATCTGTGTGGTTTGCTACAGCCGACATTTCTGACTCTCAGTTCTTTATAAAATGAAAGATGGTGTTGGGATGGGATTAAATTGCTTCAAAATTGAATTTGCATTTTCTCTGTTATACCATACTCTCTTACGTTCAATAGCTAAGAAACCCAGTATTCTTTAAAAATAAAAAACACAAGGTTGGGAGCATTTGCAAGCTTTTCTTGGATGTTTAAGGAATATTACAGTGCTGGGGATTTCCATTTTGTTGTGAATGAGGATTTGTTTCATGGAGCCAATGAGATTTGTCACTGAGGACCTTCTTATACAAAGTGGTTGGATCCCTGGCACCCTTTCCTCAACTATAGAAGCAATAGAGTTTAGACAGTTATTTTATGAAATCAACAAGCATGGGCTATAATTAATTTAAGTTGTGGTTTGACAGTTAAGCCATAATCTATAAAATACTGGGCTAAATGTGACAGTAATCATGACAACAGAGTTCTTAAAAATAGTGATAGAGTATTTCTATAAAAAGAGCATCTAAACTTTTTAGAACTCTGAGTATATAGCAAAATATAGCCAATGATATAACCTAATAAAAGCCAAAGGGTTTAAAAATTTAAAGGAAGACAAAATGGGGAGGGGGAGATAAAAATCATAAAGAAATCTCCAGACAAGTTTACATTTAAATTAAAAATAGGTTTTAAAGTAACTGAAAGACCAGAGTCGAGAAAGTGGGGGAGAGGGAAAGGGAAAGACGGAGAGGGAGGAAGATAGAGTGCGCGAGAGAGAGAGAGAGAGAGAGAGAGAGAGAGAGAGAGAGAGAGAGAGGGAGATTGGGAAGAAAGAAGGAAGGGGGAAGGAAGGAAGGAGGAAGGGGAGAGTAAGGAGAGAGAGAATCTTTCCTAATAAAATGTAAAATGTGAACTCCTTGAGGCCAAGGACTGTTCACTTTTTGTGTTTTCTGAGTGAATGAACAAAAATGCATTTATCAAGTGCTTACTGAGTGCCAAACTCTGGCCTAAGCATGAGAGACACAAAGAGAAAAGTCAGATGGTTCCTGATCTCAGAGAATCTGCTTTCTAATTGGAGGAGACAATGCACAGAGGAAGATTCTGTGCTGAGCTGATGGAACGGTCTGTGGTCCAGAGTACAGCTGCAGGCCAGATGTGATGACCTTCTACATCTGGAGGACATAATGGTGGGGCAGCTGTTATGGCCCAGTTGTCCCCCATTTTACCAAGAAGGAATTTTATCTCTGAGTACCAATGAGAGCTGAAAGTGAGCCTCAGCAACAGGCGGCTGTGAGCTTCTGCTAATTAATTGACTGTCTACTGTATATAAATCATGGTGTCAGAATATGAGAAATCCATTGCATTTTATGAGCCCCAATACTGAGGAAATAAAAACTTCAATGTTTTGTAATTTGTTCTTATGACAACCCCATGAGGCAGGCTATATATAATATTCATGGTCATACACATGTATACGTGTCTGCGTGCAGATACATGCATGCATCTATATGTCTCTATTTCTCCCATCAGTAAGATAGAGCATGGAACCTGGAGTATGGGAGGGAGACTAGAATTCAAATTCTGCCCCAGAGACTTACCAGCTGCTTATAGCTTAAGTCTTCTGAAAAGTTTACATGAGGGTTCCCTAGCCTGGATTATTTATTAACTGTGAAGTACCTAGTACCATTTTCCCTGACTCCCTTGAATTTAACCACATTGTATATATTTTATCTTAATGTATGATATATATGTATGTCTACATACATACATGTATATCTATATCTATATCTATATCTCCTTTTTATCTCTTTAGAACATGACTTCATTAAGAATAGGGTTGTTCTGTTCTTTGTAATTGAATCCCCTGTTCCTGGCAAAAAAATAAATACTTAATGATTAAAATACAACAATAAAATATGTAATTTATATGTTAATAAATATACAAATATAGGCTAAAATTCTGGAGTCTCAGTTTTTTCAACTGGAAAAAAGTAAGGGATCAGATTATGATTTTTAAAATTCCTCTTGACTCCAAATCCTATGATCCTATGAAGTTTACAGAAGTTCAAAGGGTTGTCTTTGTTCACACAATTAATAAGGATTAGGACAAGGATTCAATGCCAAGCATTAGAACCCTGAGATCAGCCCTGTCTCCATGTGATCACATTGTCTTCCCAGTCACTGTCCAACATCGTTTTATCAAGCAAAGAGAAAAGCTAGTCAGTTCTTATCTCTTGTCTATCATTCTAAAGCCAAGACCAAACTGCCCTCTTCATTTTCAAGGACTCTGTTTAAGGTCCCAAGACTCCTAATACTTCTGGAAATAAATTTTAGCATGAGGAAAAAATTGCATTTTCATTTCAATATGATTGACTTCCTTTGCAATGCTTTGTAAAACCTATTAAATATTGGCTGTTGCAATACTGTATGATTTTTAGCTTAGCTATTAATGTTTAAAATTGACTTAAGACTTTTATTACATCTTGTACATAAGATTACAAAGGGAATATTATTATATTGAAATGTAATAGCTATTAGACATATTATTATATCAAATATTTTATTGTACTTAAAGCAATTGTATTAAACTTTTTATTTTACTTTATTTTTAATTTCATTTTAAACAATTTAGAACAATTATTTTGAAATTTAAATATATTTAAAATAAATAAATTTTAGATAAATGCTTTTTAAAATTCTTCAGTTATAAATTTTATACAATTTAAAACAAAATTAAATTTTAAAACATTTTTCAAAGTGATTATATGAAAGCTTTAATATCTACCAAAGCCCAAAGCTATATTAAAGACATTCAGGAACACTCTCTATTTTACTTTATACTTTTAAAAGGGTTATTCTAAGAAGTGATCTATAAGTTTCATCAGATTCCCAAAGGAGTCCATGACGCCAACACTCCTGTTTCCTATTTTAGAGGGACCAGGACTAAGCTTAAGATAGAATCCAAAATTTAGGCTCAGATGTTAAGGATTCATAGATATCATCATAGATATAAAATTGGAAGGATCTTTTAGGCCATCTTTCCAACCCCCTTATTTCACAGATAAGAAAACTGAGGCAGATAGGTTAAAGTAACAGGGTCAACTTTGGAATTTCGGCAAGCCCTTCACAATGGGGGTTATTTTTCTACTACACCATGGAGCCTCTCCTCAGCATCAGGATGAAGCCAGCCCACCAGGAATAAGCAGCTGCTGGAAGCCTGACTCTTCCTGGCAGGTCTGGGTGGGGGCCCAACTGCTGTCTTGGACCAGCTCCTGAAAGGGGTGGGATGGATTCTGCTGCTCCAGATGCTGGGATGGGAATGGAAAGTGTGAGAAGGTTGGAATACAAATTGCTCCTGTCACCATCTTGAGGAATCATAACTTTAGAACTGAAAGGAAATTCATTTTATCTCAGCCACAGAAACTGAGACCCTGAGAGGTTGTAGCTTACCCCTAGTTCACCACTTGAACCGTAGTAGAGTGGGGATTCCAAACTAGCCCTTCCACCTCCTAATTCTCTTTCTATGTGAACCCTGATAATTCATAGACATCCCTTCCCAGTTTTATATGAGTATCCTAGGGAGCACAGAAAGACACGGGTAAAACCCCAAGAGAAGATGCCTTATATTGCATGTGACAGAACATGGAGAGTAAAAGGCCATTCTTGGACACCTGGGATTGAAGAGTCATCTCCAGCTGCAGACCACTTAAAAAACTCAGGGAAGAGATCGGTTTAATGTCAGACCACAGCTGGGGAGTTGAAATTCTCCTGAGCAAAGGGATGTGGAACTTGATTAAAAAAGATGGAACACAGATTGGAGAAGGGGGATCAGGCATTGACCTTTGGCTCCCAAGACACATCTGGAACGCCATGCACAGGGGTTGTACTTCTGCATGGCTGAGACGGGAAATGAAGAACAGGAAAAGATAGTGGAGGTGGGAAGGGAATTGATCTGTGTTCTCAGGTGTCAGTGATGTGAGCTTAGAAAAATGAGGCTGCCATCAGCACAGGGAAAAGGTAGGGTTAATGAGGATGAATGAAGAGCGGACTGAGATTTTCTACAACCCCGTCCCCAACTGGGGGAATCCCTTATTAGACAAGCCACAGTACCCCACTTGAACCCATTTGCAATTCAAACAAACAAGTAATTTTTTACAGACCCACAGATTCTCAGAGTTGGAAGAGATGATCTTGTCAATGGGGGTCAAGTTGTTTAATGGTATTTGGACAAGAATTTCTTCGGTAATACTAGTGATCACATAGCCTGTAGTTGAAAACCTCCAAGAAGGAATAATTCCCAGCCCCTCTAGGCAACTCTTTCACTATTGGACAGCTTTAATTAGTATATTTTTTAATGTGGTGCTCTCCATAATTTCCACCCACTGCTTCTAGTTTTAACCTCTGCGGCTGAGAAAAACAAATCTAACCCCCTTTCTCACACAACAACCCTTCATTGACTTGGGGTCAGTGATCATGTCACCCTGATCTTTGCCAGTCTTCTATAAACTAAACATTCCCAAGTCATTCAGCTGAACCTCTTATAACGTGTCCTTCAGTTTCCATACCACGTTAACTTTCCTTTTTTTGGACACATTCTAGCTTGCCAAAATCTATCCTAAAAATGTAGTGCCCACAATTCTCCAAGTTTATTGGGTCTATATAACAACCATTTTGAACAGTACTTCTGAGATCTTGCTTGTATCAAGTTGCCCCCTATCTCCATTCAGAGTCCCCTGAGACCATGTGTCTGTCAGAAAACTTTGTTGACATTTCCCTTTGGTATAGAGCTTTTGTGGGGCAGCAAGATTGTACAGTGGATAGACCATTGGGCTTGGAATCAGAAAGATTCATCTTCCTGAGTTCAGATCTGAACTCACTGTGTGACTGAGAAACTCATTTAGCCTTGCTTGCCTTAGATTCCTTATCTACAACATGACGTGGTGAAAGCAATAGCAATCCTGTCTAGCATCTTTAGCAAGAATTTTTTTTTTAAAAAATGGAGTCGTGAAGAGCAAGGCAGGATTTAAAATTGCCTTAATAACAAAAAAAGTTATTTTGTATGCCTTCAACAGGCAATCTTGGTACCTGCTGGGTCACTTGGCTGACATAGAACCTAGGAACTCTCTCCTTTTCTTCACCAGCCTTCAACATTCTTCTCTCCTTCTCAGTGTCCTTCCAGGATTCTCTACCTTCTCACCTTAGATCCTTTTATCATTTGAGGAACAGCAAAAAGATTCAGTAAGCACATGGTTAAAGAAAAAAATCAGAATTGGAAACTGAGTGGATGCCCATTAGTTGGGGAATGGCTGATTAAATTATGGCATATGAAAGTAATGGAATATTATTATTGTATAAAAATGATGAACAAATTAATTTTAGAAAGCCTAGAAAGATTTACACAAACTGGTGCTGAGGAAAACAAGCAGAACCAGAATACATTGTACACAGTAACAGCAAGAATATGCAATAATCAGTGATGAAAGGCTTGATTCTACTCAGTAGTTCAGTGGTCCAAGGCAATCCCAATACTTTGTGATAGAAAATGCCATCTGCCTCTAGAAAGAGAACTATGGAGATTGAATGCAAATAAACATATTTTTTCTCTCATGATTTTTGCTTTTTGTTCTGATTTTTCTCTCCCTACATAATTCATGAAGAAATGTGTATTAAAATCAATATACATGTATAACGAGAAAAAAATGAAAAAAAATTTAAAAAGGAGAAAACTAAACCTTCAAGCAATAGAGACTGAATTTTTCTCCACATATTATCCCACATACAAATTAAAATGAAGTGACATCATACTATGAATAGTACATGAAGGAACACTGATTTCCTTCTAGATACTTGAATATAGCAAAAATTACCCTCTTATATTTATCCTCAAAATAGTCACTAAAGATTTTCCTTAAAAGCAAATCTGTGTCACTTTTCTACTCAAAAATCCTCCATGGTTCCCTATTGCCTCTTGGATAAAACATGATTACTCCATTTAGCTTTTAAAGCCTTTCCCAACTAGGATCTCAAAATATCTTTTGATCCTCATTGGACATTACACCACCTCCCACCCTCTATGCTCCAAACAAACTGGCCCTCTATCTATTTCTTGGAGATAGAGTTGAACTTCTGGTCTCTATTTTTGTTCTGGCCATTCCCCATGTCTCAAAAACAATCCTCACCTCTGTCTCTGCTTCTTTCAAGATAAAGTTCAGTAGGCTGACTTCAGAAAAGCTTGGAGATACTTACATGAACTAAAACTGAGTGAAGTAAGCAGAATCAAAAGAACATTGTACACAGTAACAAGATTATGTGATGAACACCTGTGATGGACTTGGTTCTTTTCAACAATGAGGTGATTCAAGGAGTTCCAAAAGACTTGTTTTTTTTTAATATATAAAGCTTTTTATTTACAAAACATACGACTGATTTTTCAACATTGACCTTTGCAAAAACTTTTTTTCCCCAAGCTTTTCCACTCCTTCCCCCCAGCCCCCACCCCTACATGACAGGTAATCTAATACATGCTAAATAGGATAAATTATATGACAAATACAATACATGTATACATATCTATACAGGTATCTTACTGCACAAGAAACATCAGATCTAGAAAGAGAAGAAGAAAAAAACAACCTAAGAAGGAAAACAAAATGCATGGAAACATTCACAGAAAGCGTTAAAATGCTGTGTTGTAGTTCACACCCAGTTCCCACAGGCCTCTCTCTGAATGTATATGACTATCTTTATCGCTAAAGAACTGGTTTGAATCACATCATTGTTGAAGAGAACCGTGTCCATCAAAATTGATCACCGTATAGTCTTGTTGCTGTGTATAATGTTCTCCTGGTTCTGCTGATTTCACTCAGCATCAGTTCATGCAAGTCTCTCCAATCCTCTCTGAAATCCTCCTGTTGGTCATTTCTTACAGAACAATAATATTCCATAACATTCATATACCATAATTTATTCAGCCATTCTCCAATTGATGGGCATCTTTTCCATTTCCAGTTTCTTGCCACTACAAAAAGGGCTGCCAGAAACATTTTTGCACATGTGGGTCCCTTTCCCTCCTTTAAAATCTCTTTGGGATATAGGCCCAGTAGAAACACTGCTGGGTCAAAGGGTATGCACAGTTTGATAACTTTTTGAGCATAGCTCCAAATTGCTCTCCAGAATGGTTGGATCCGTTCACAGTTCCACCAACAATGTATCAGTGTCCCAGTTTTCCCACATCCCCTCCAACATTTATCATTATCATTTCCTGTCATTTTAGCCAATCTGACAGGTGTGTAGTGGTATCTCAGAGTTGTCTTAATTTGCATTTCTCTGATCAATAGTGACTTGGAGCACCTTTTCATGTGACTGGAAATAGTTTCAATTTCTTCGTCTGAAAATTGTCTGTTCATATCTTTTGACCATTTATCAACTGGAGAATGGCTTGAATTCTTATATATTTGAGTCAATTCTCTATATATTTTAGAAATGAGGCCTTTATCAGAACCTTTGGATGTAAAAATATTTTCCCAGTTTACTGCTACCCTTCTAATCTTGTCTGCATTCATTTTGTTTGTACAAAAACTTTTTAACTTGATATAGTCAAACTTTTCTATTTTGTGATTAATGATGACCTCTAGTTCTTCTTTGGTCACAAATTCCTTCCCCCTCCACAAGTCTGAGAGGTAAACCATCCTACATTGTTCTAATTTGTTTATAATATCATTCTTTATGCCTAGATCATGAATCCATTTTGACCTTATCTTGGTATATGGTGTTAGGTGTGGGTCAATGCCTAATTTCTTCCATATTAGTTTCCAATTATCCCAGCAGTTTTTGTCAAATAGTGAGTTTTTATCCCCAAAACTGGGGTCTTTGGGTTTATCAAACACTAGATTACTATTGTCATTGAGTATTTTGTCCTGTGAACCTAACCTATTCCACTGATCCACTACTCTATTTCTTATCCAGTACCAAATGGTTTTGGTGACCACTGCTTTATAATATAATTTTAGATCTGGTGCAGCTAGGCCACCCTCATTTGCATTTTTTTTCATTAATTCCCTTGAAATTCTTGACCTTTTGTTTTTCCAGATGAATTTTCTTGTTATTTTTTCTAGTTCAGTTAAATAATCTCTTGGGAGTTTGATTGGTATAGCACTAAATAGATACGTTAGTTTAGGTAGTATTGCCATCTTTATTATATTCGCTCAACCTATCCAAGAGCACTTGATTTTTTCCAATTGTTTAGATCTGACTTTATTTGTGTGGAGAGTGTTTTGTAGTTTTGCTCATATATATCCTGAGTTTCCCTTGGCAGATATATTCCCAAATATTTTATACTATCGATAGTTATTTTGAATGGAATTTCTCTTTGTATCTCTTGCTGTTGCATTTTGTTGGTGATGTATAAAAAGACTTGTGATGGAAAGTGCCATCTGCATCCAAAGAGACAAATGAATGTGGATCAGAGCATAGTATTTTCACCTTTTTGTTGTGTTTGTTTGCTTGGGTTCTTTAATTTCTCATTTTTTCCCTTTTGTTCTGATTTTTCTTGCATAGAATGATGAATATGAAAATATGTTTAGAAGAATTGCACATGTTTAATCTATATTAGATTGCTTGCTGTCTAGAGAAGGGAGTGTGGAGGAGAGGGAGAGAAAAATTTGGAATGCAAGGTTTTGCAAAGGTGAATGTTTAAAACTATCTTCACATGTATTTGGAAAATTAAAAAAAAAACTATTAAAAAAAGATACCCATTAAGCATTATATTCTACATGAAGCCTTTTTTGATTTCCTGCCTTTCCCAACTACTAAAATCTTCCTTTACAAACTACCTTGTATTTAATTTTTTGTTTGTCTTTATTATCTTTACAAGGTATATCACACAGATTTATATGTATACATGCATATATATACTATATGTGAGAAAATACATATCTATGTATAGTATATGAATACTATATGAATACATGGATAAATATACACATATACATACATGTGTCTTTACATACATATACATATTTGTCTCCTTTTTTTTAGAATTTAAGCTTTTTAACAAAAGGTATTTTTAAAAATATATATATTTGTAAACCTAGAGCCTCACCTGGTACCTAGCACATAGTAGTCACTTGATAAATATTGGTTGATTGTCTGCCATTCCACTGGTCTTTTAATTAACTCTCTAGAACAACACATGCTTCCTTGGGCTAGTAGATATATCGTGAACTACAGAGGGAAATTTTAATTCATTATTTGCATCTTTCCAGATTTTAGAGTTGGGTTAATCAGTAAGTCATTCTTCAAAAAGTGGAGAGAAAAAGTGTCTCAAATATACTGGAATCCTGTGGCACATTCAGCCTGAAATAAAATGTAAAATATTAAAAAAATAAGTTCTAAAGTCTATCCCTGATAGTAGCCTCAACTTTGAGAAACCAAGTCATTTTAATTATTATAAATACCTCAATTAACTATTCTGTTGTTCCCCATGGAAACCTATACGCCTTATTTAATCCTTGGTGTTCACCTTCACTGTAATACTTGATTCTTATTCCCTCCATCCTGTTTTTGAGTAAGGCTGCTTATATACAAAACAATTCTATGCTGATTTATCATTGTTCCAATCGAGGATATTATTTATGGATTTTTCCCCTCTCCCCCTTTTAATTTATTTAATTTTAAATTCATTTTATTTTGTTTTATTTTTTCTCCTTCCCTTTCCCTCCCCACTGCTACCAAGAAACAAGAAAAGAAAAAAATAAAATCCTTGTAATAAATATACATAGTCAAGAAAAAACAAATTCTCATGTTAACCATGTCCAAAAATAGATGCTGGCAAAGTCCCTGGTGGTGACAGCTATGCCATTGAGTATCTCAGAGGTCATGGGCTTTGAATCCCAGGGAGTGACTTCATAGGTAGAAAACGACACAGCTGCTTCTGTGAATATATCTTTTGCCTAATAAAACAGCCAATTTGGGCCCATTAGCATGTGTGTTCTCTGCTGGCATATTCCTTGGCTTAGCTTCCAGAACCTGGGAAAAAGACTATGGACTTTGCTGATATGGATTGACACAATCAGGGTGCAGGCATCCAGCCAGGACCTCCACACTGGCTCTTCAGCCAGAAATCTGAGTGGCTCTGGGAAAATAACCTTCCCTCTGTAGACCTCAATTTCCTCATTTGTAAAATGAGGGGGTCTATTGAGCTTGAAGATCTTATCCAGCTCTAATTCTAGGATATTATCATTCCCTGTCTTTCAGTCTTTCCACTTCATGGTGTGTTTCAATCATGCAAATGGCATATACACTAAAAATGGAACAATGTAGGGAAAATTGGCATGGTGCCTTTACTAAAATGACATGCATATTCATGAAATATTTCTGGAGGGAGCTGTGTGGTGCACTGGATAAAATCAAATCCAATAAACATATGTTAAAAGTGCCTACTATGTGCCAGACACTGTTTTCAGCATTGGATGGTGTTGGACTTGGAGTAAGGAAGACATATTCAAAGCCTGTTTCCTACAGTTACTAGGTAGATAATGATGGCCAAGGCTCTTCATATCACATTGACTGTTTCTTCATCTGTTAAAGGGAAATAATAAAAGGATCTTTCTTACAGAATTATTGTGTGGCTTAAATGAAATATTATTTGCAAAGCATTTAGTTATTACCATTATTAGTTTTCCTGGTACCTATTTTAAATATCCTTGGAAGGAATTTTTAAAAGTACCTGGTCATTGTCTCCCATAATTTTACAGATGAGGAAACCATGGTTTAGAAAGATGAAATAATTCGGTCAAGTTTATAGGTATAGGGAATTTGAACTCAGATTTCTGGTTCCCAATCAGGCATCCTTTCTACTCCAACAGATTGCCCCATAAAATAAGTAGTCCAGCTCACAGTAACCATGGTACTCTAGAGTAAAGTGTACTTTGATATTAAAATTCCATAGTTTATCAGGGTGGCTGGTTAGTGCAGTAGATGAGTGCCTGGCCTGGTTTCAGAAAGACTTATTTTCATAAGTTCAAATCTGGCCTCAGAAAAAAACTACCCACTGTATGACCCTGGGCAAGTCACTTCACCTTGTTTGCCTTAGTTTCCTCATCTGTAAAATGAGCTGGAGAAAAATATAGCAAAATATTCCAGTATCTTTGCCAAGAAAACCCCAAAAGGGGTCATGAAGAGTCAGACAGCATTGTAAAACAACTCAACAACAAACTTTATCAGGAAGACTGACTAGTTAATTAAAAAAAAAAGCTTAAAGATTTAACAGATCCCTAATACTCTTTTAATAAAAAACACATCAGTAACTTAATGTTGTTATTGAATTCCAGAAAACCTGAGGCATTTCTTACTCACCATTTCTAGTTAAGAAGCAATAGCTTATCTCAAAGGTATTTTTTCTTTCATTTAGTAATTAGGCACTTGCTATGTGCCCTGAGCTAGGAGTCATACTGAATTTTGGTGATTAAGAAACCAACAAAAAAGTTCATATTCTCAAGAAGCTTGCATTTTACTGCAGAAATAATGTGTACATATAAATTAAAAGAAATAGAAATATAATATGATAAAATGGTATATATATGATAAATAATTGATAATGTTATGATAGATAATAAATGGGTATTATAGGTAGACAAATTAGATAATTAACAGATATGACAGAGTTATGAGATAATTAGACAATGTTATAGAGTTATCAGAAATAACTGAGGGAAGGTTTCATGCAAAAGGTGGCACGCGAGGTATGAGATTTAAAGTTAATTAGGGCTTCTAAGAATTGGAGATGTTAAGGGAAGGCATTATAGCTATGGCCAAAAGCTTGTGCAAAGGTCTGGAGATAGGAGATGAATTGTATGTGATAAATAACATGAAGACAAATTTAGCTGGACATGTATGTATGTATATATGTATGTATGTGTGAGGAGCTTACATTTATCTGATGCATTATTGTACCATAAAATGATCCCAGTTTCTCAAAAGTTTATGAGAATATTATGGGGTCTAGCAGATCTTTCCAAAATGAAAGGAATTCATATATAGACTTATCTTTCATCCAAGAATAATCCTATATAAGTATAGTGAATCTCATCTACAAAAGTTGGCCACACTCACTCAAAAAGATTGACTATTAAGTCATGGAGAAGTTGTCTATTAAATCACAGAGAATCCACAATGGTAGGAGTGCCCTCACTGATAAAGTCACAGATTTTTCAAAATGTCAAATAATGATGATGATCAGAAGAAAAAGAAGGCAGAAAAATTAAGGGATAAAGAAAGAGCAAAAAAATAGAAGAAAGATAGATTAGTAAAAGATGAAAGAATAAGGCAATAGAGAAGGAAGAAAGGGAAGAAGATGAGCTGGTGACACCACTATTCAAATGGATGAATTTAGGGCAAGCTACAACCCTCTCAGGATCTCAGTTTCTGTGGCTTAGATAAGATGGGTTTTCTTCCAGGTCAAAAACTATGATTCCTCAAGATGTTAATAGGAGAAATTTGCATTCCAACCTTCTCATACTTTCCATTTCTACTCTCGTACCTGAGATAGAGGTGGAGGAAAGACAGGGAAGAAGATGAGCAGAGGAAGAAAGGAGAAAAGTATGAAAAAAGAATGGAGAGGAAGAAGAGGAGGAGAAAAGTATATTGCTTTTACTATTTTTCTCACATACATTATTTCATTTGATCCTTACAGCAATTTTATGTATTGTACAAGGAAGACATTTTTATTTCCACTTCATAGAGGAAAAAGTGAAGCCCTCAGAGACTAAGTGACTGGATCTTCAATTGACATATTTATTTTGTTGGGAAATAAGTAGTTATTCAAAGGTGTCCCACGTTCTTTCTCTTTAACAGCACATATCTCATTAGTTAACACCTCTCTGATTCAAAGGTTTTTTGAATTAATCTAATAAAGAGGAAAATCATCTTTGTAAACCAGAAAATCCAATGTGACATGTTTCTAGACTAAAGATTTCCATAGGGAAAGGTCCTAATAGATACGGTAGCTAATTGAAAACTAATGTAAACGGAATCATATATCCTCTTTAGAGATCCTCACTTTATTCTCAGCTCTCTTTGCCAAAACAATGCTATTCTATGAGGTATACTTCATTAAATGATCTGTTTGGGGATGATATCAAAGGAGTAAACAATCAACACTTAAATTTAAAACATCCACACACATAACGGAGTAATGGGTAGATTCAAATACCCTTATCTGTTACAGGTATTATGAATCTTTGGATAGTCTTTCTCACTGGCCAGACCAACGCAAGATATATCATAAGATGCAAAAGAGGTCCCAGCATAGCTGGATAGTGCCAATAACTAGGGAACATCTTATCTAGACCTTAACTCAAAGATTTAGCTCTGGATTCTGTTCCCAATCCCATTGCCCACTCACTGTGTGGCCTCCCACACATCACTTAACCTCTTGCTACCTTCTTTCTCCATCTGTAAAATGGGGATCAGATTACTGTGCACTTATGCCAGGGGCAAGCTGTGATGATTGATGAGATAATGATGGTGAAGTATGTTGAGCTCCCAGGAAGACTTAATTTATTACTTTGGTTTTGCTTTTATTTTTGTCTCGCCTATTGCCCCCAGCTCTAGCTCCTGAAAAAATAAACTCAGGTGAAAATATCCTTTACTGAATGATTCATATTATAAACAAAATGTGAAAAAATCATTGAAAAAGACATTTATTAATTACAGTGGTGAGATTACTTTCTAAGAAGACATATCTCATTCATGTTCTGGAAGAATTCTCAAAAGCTTAACCAGATGTGGCTTTTAAAAATAAAAGTAACTCAGTGGATAAAGTACAAAGTGGCATTTTGAACAGTCACAGTTTCTAGCTAATTTTAGGAATTGTAGGCTTAGTGCTGTCTTTCTCTGGGGAAAGTTCCATGGAACTGCTTAAGTCTTTGTAAATCTATGTTCATCTCCACATGGATTTTCTAAGGCAGCTGTGATCCAGTGGAAAGAAGGTTGAATTTGGAATTATAACATCTGGCTTCAACTTTTAGATTTGCCATCTATTAACTGGGTAAGTTAGTCTATTAGCTTCCATGGGCCTTAGTTCCTTCTCCTGTAAAACAGAAGAAATAATATTTATATTAAGTTGTGAGCATTAATGAAATTGTGCATGTGTGTGTGTGTGTGTCTGTGTGTGTGTGTGTGAAAGACAGAGAGAGACAGACAGACAGGCAGATAGAGACAGAGAAAATAGGGAAACAGAGAGAGAGCTCTATATGCATGAATTAGCCATCATTGTCAGCATTATCCCAAGCTATCCCTAGTATCAATGTAGTGCTCCTAAAAGTTTCTTTGTCAGATAAATTAAAAAAAAACTGAGGACATAATGATCCTATGATCTAAGAAAGAAAAAAATAAACCATTTTCTTCCTAAGCTCATAACAATTATGGGTAATAAACCTTTAAAATAGAAAATCATAATATAGATCACATAGTTTAGGTAAGGAAAACATTTTATTTTTTAAATAAAAGATTGAATTGGCATGTTTTATTTTTATATTATAGACATTTATATTTATCTTTACTTCATGAGAAGTCTTATAACAAAGTAAAACAATAAAATGAAAGTTTATTGACTTGCTCTGAAAGTGAATACAACCTTCCACATCTATAGCATCTCCTCTCACCAAAATCAAAATGTCACTATTTAAAAAAAATAATTTTAATGAATAGAAATTTATTTTTTATTTTTTTACTCCATTGGAAAAATAAAGAAAAAAACAAATTCCTTGTAATAAAAATGCTGACTCAATCAAAACAAATACTCTCACTAACTGTTTATTAACATCAAAATCTCTAATTCTTGACCTAAATCTATGAGCTTTCTGTCATTGGTGGGATGTTTTATCCTCTATCTTCTGGAATCATATAGGGTCATTATATTGACCATATTTATTACAGCTTTCAAAGCTGTTTGTCTTTATAATGTTTCTGGCATTGTATAAATTGTTCTCCTGGATTTGTTCATTTTATTCTTGAAGTGTTTATAAAAGCCTTTAAAACTGCATTTTGTAACACTGATATTAAAGTATAAATCGCTATACTATGCTACAATGCTATAATGTATGATAAAATATTATCTTATATGATAATAAAACCTCGAAGCTTGAGGCTTTGGAGATCTTTGATCTAATAATATAGTTTAAAAAAAGATTTTTAATTGTATTCTAAGCTTACTGGTTGGTAAATATAGGGATATTACTTGAATTTTGCATGCTTTAGGCAACTCGGTAATTTTAGAAGTTACAGAGAAAGTTTCAACCCTCATTTGTAGAGGAAGTTTCCTCTCCTAGGAGTTCCCTGTGTTGATGAAACCACAAATCCCATCCTTTTCCCCATTTAAAGCATCTGTAATATATTAAAAGCAGTTATAAGAAGTAGCTTGGGTAAGCTGAGGAAGCATGGGATACTAGAAAGAATACTGGACTGGGAATGAATAATTCTGGGTTCTAATTCCATCACAGTCACCCACTGGGTGTTTGACCTTAGTCAGTTGCCTTTTGTTACTGTTAAATTTTTTCCATCTGTAAAGCTAGAGGTTAGGAAAAAAAAAAGTTCCAATAGTTTCAAAGGTCTCTTCTGGCTCTGCCAATCTAAGAGTTTAACTTTTTTATTCAAGTGCTGCCAGTTACTATATCTGAATGTCTGGTTCTGAAAATATAGTGGGAAGTAGAAATGAGGGTTAAGAGTTTGGCCAGTGAAAGAGTGAGTCAGAAGAGAAAGGAAAGGAGGAGACATAGAATATAGATCCAGGGTTGAAAGGGATATCAGAAGCCATTCAGAGCAACTCTCACTTTACACACAAGGAAACAGAGAATTAGGGAGCTTAAATGACTTGCCCCAAATCATTTAAGTAGTAAGAGCCCAGTAGGGCAACAGAGAAAATGTGCTTCCTATGGGAGGACAAAAAACATCTCAGAGAAATACCTTCAGGTCTGATGTAAAGTGAAGTGAGCAGAACCAAAACATTGCACACACTAACCACATTATTATAATGAGGATCACTGAACTACTCTGATCAATAAAATAATCCCAAATTCTAAAGAACTTATTATGAAAAATGCTATTCATTTCCAGAGAGAAAACTGATGAACTCAGAATAAGTGCAGATTGAAGCACACTTTTCAATTTATTTTGCTCTTTCCCTCTATATGACAAGTATAGAAATATGTTTCACGTGTCTTTACAGGTATAATATATACAGGTATAATTAACCAATCCAGTTTCTCATCCCCACAAATCCCATAGACCACAGGAAGAAAAGGGGAGAGTATTAAAAAGGAGACTAAATCTTTCAAAAAATCTGCCAGAAGACAAACAGATTGGATTTACTCTTTTGGGTTGCAGTCATATTGGAAGAGGCTACAAGAAACCATATAAAAATAAATAAGAGGTTTAAGAAGGCATTGAGACTCTCATTCCTCCACCAGAGCAAAAGCTGCACTGATTCCTTGAAGTATTTCCCATCGCTAATTTATAAAGGCTCCCACAAGATATTCTAATATGTTCTGGCTCTCCAGAACAATATTATGACATCACTTGCAGGAAAGACTCTCTGATACTGCATTTTATTTGCTAGCTTCAATCATTGCTCTGTGGTCATCATCAAAGGTGGTTGACTCCACGTTCCTTCCCAGCAGTGTTTTTCTTGCCTTTGCTCATGCATTTCCCATTTCTGTAGCACTTTCCCCTCATGGATCATGGCCCCTTCTGCCTCCATCTATCACACTCTGGACAGAGGCTGGGAGTTACACATATTCTATAAGAGTATTAACCCCTCTTTATTTAAGGAATATTGGAAACCACAAAGTGTCAATATCCAACTGTTTCCTACTTAAGGCAACAAGTTTACTAGTTCAAAGAGAAAGAAAATTATGGTATAAATCATTGATTCCTTGGTATTTAAAGGCTGGGACCTATCCAATAAGAAGGCATGGTCTGTTCCTAGGGCATGCATTCCAAATATGACAGAGCCTGGCAAGCCTCTTCAAAGATGTAACTTCTGTTCTTTGTTGCTGATGTGATGGAAAATTTTTGGGATAATGAGAAGACTTGAAACAAGATCACATGAGAAACACTTGAAGGAACTATAGATGTTTACTCTGGAGAAAACAAATCAGCATGAAGCTGGAGTTATATTATAAGGTACTCTCTGGTCCGGTTGTGACCAACAATAGTTTCCAAAGAGTTTGGCAAGCAAGGAGCTAGGGTGATCCACAAATTGGAAAATTGGCCACAGACAATTAGAAGTTATAAAGCAAAATAACCAATGTAAGGTTAAATATTTAGATGGAATGATAATAATAATGAAAACCATTTAGAAGGAATGATGGTAATAATTTGTTGTTCAGTCATTTCTTTTTGTAGTATCTGATTCTTAGTGACCCCACTTGAGGTTTTCCTGGCAATGATACTGGAGTGGTTTGTCATCTTTTCCAGTTAATTTTACAGATGAAGACATTGAGGCAAACAGAATAAAGTGACTTACTCAGGGTCAAATAATAATAAGTTTCTTATTTATTTCTGCTTTATGGAATAAAACAAGCATTTCCACAATATAATATAAAAAAGATGATTACACATGAAACTAAAAATTTATTTTGTGCAACTTGCTATTTATTTTAAATATATAATAAAGGACCATGGAAATTTCTTTTTTCCCTTTTGTTCTTTCCTTCCTCATTTTAGTGATCTAGTCATAATTTTAGATTAGACACAAATATTCTAAATATATTTCTAAGTTCTTTCTCTGGATGAAGATAGTATCTTTCTTCATATGACCTTTATGATTAATTTGGTTCTGAGGCCACATTTGAATTCAGGTCTTCCTGACCCCAGCCCCAGCACTCTATCCATGGTGCCATCTAACTGTTCAAATTGTAATAAATTCCATTAGCATAACTAATAATGCTACTCTTGAAGTCAGAAATACTTGAGCTCCAATTCTGCCTTAGATACTTGCTATCTCTGTGACTCTAAATATATCATTTAAGCTTTTTCAGCCTCAGTCTCTTCCCCTATGAAAAAGGGATAATACTAACACCTATGTCACAGTGATATTATGAAAATCAAATCATAATCAGAACATATGTATTTTTCAGTCCTTAAAGCATTGTGCAAATACTAATTATCAATAATAATAATATCAAACAATTTAAAGTAAAAAAGAGTTAAATTAAAATGTAGTATTAATAATGTGAGGTATATGCATGACATTGAATTATATGGCTCCACTGAAAAAACACATTAAGCAACTACTTTTTCTTATGGAAACTGTGTCCAAAAATATCAAAATGTCATTTGGATTCAGTAAGTGTAAAATTCTTACTGGGCGCCAAGGTAGAATAAAGTCTGAAGTTTTTGAGCTTAAATCTAGAGGTCAATTGAACTAACGGATAACGGTTATTCTTACAAATACCATAGTATGCTCTAGGAAAGACACATTGAACATAAGACCATTAAGAAATATGTTGAGGCTTCTGATTGATTGATTAACTGCCATTTTTTTATTAAAGCTTTTTATTTGTAGATTAACTGCCATTTTGAAGTGAAAGCTTAACAGGAAGAACACATTTAGAGAAATTATACCCATGCAATACCTATCTTAAAATACTTATCTTTTGGTATGGTAAAATTAGTGACAACAGATCTATAAAATATCCAAATAAAAACCAATTCCATATAACCCACAAAACAATAAAATATAACCCATGCAAGGTTTGGGGCATATTAATCCCAGTTCCTACTCTCACTGAAGAACTGGGTTCTAGAAGCTTGTTTATATTACCTCTTCATGGCTTTAGAGGTACATCTAGAGGTTTGGAGTATCTTTCCCTAATGCTATTGGCTTACATGCCTATCAATGTGCTTCACTCTTAAGATAATCAGTTGAAAATAATTTAATTAGCTACTTTCAAGTAGCTTTTAGGGAAAAAAGGAACACTACAGCAACATTTATTAAGGTGGTACAATAAGAACAATTGGTTAACTCCACCTCCCACCTCAAAGCCTAAGACATATTCTCCCTCAAGTATATAAAGAGTCCAGAAGAAAGCTTCAAGCATATTTACAGCATAAAGATAACTCACAACTCCTGATTTCTGGAAGTTATTTCTCCCATTCATAGAGTGCTCAGGAAGATCCCTTTAGGCATGGTTAATCTGTACCTATGTGTGTTTAGCTTATATTGCAGACATAAATATGAACTGATTTATGGATACAGATAGAACACCAATGGAAATATGAGAAATTCAAATTCCTTTATATTCTTCGAAATGCACAAGATCTTCTTTTGGCTAAGTGATAGTTTGGGAGCAGGAAACCTGGCCAAAGATGTAGCCAAAGCTTCTCCTTTCCCTCAGATGGCTCCTTCTCAGGTGTATGCTGGAAAATCATCCTTGCTCTAACTCCTTGACTGAATATTTTTTTTCAGATCTCTTTGTAATTTATGGATTACCACTGAAATACATCCAGATTTCCTTGATCTTTTTAAACACAATTCTCATACAGCTTTATTTCAATGCAAAGAATGTTAAACTCAATCTAAGTCTAGAAACTAAATTTGATTTGGCATATTATCCTGTACTTTAAATGGAGTGGGTTTGGGGCAATGTCACTCAAAGGCAATGTAAAGGAAGTACTACGTTTGTTACATCCCACAATAATTATATTAACTATAATATTAACACTTCCTCATCAATAAGGAGGAAGGGTGATAGGTGATCTCAAGTCATATGATAAACAGATGAAAATATATAAAAATCATTTTGAACAATTACAACTTACTTCAAAAATTAATAACAAACACAGATAATGGGTACATTTCATTGGATCAGTTGAACATAACCAAACATGTTTTCTATCTGAGTATGATTTTTGAAACAGTTATGATCCAACAACGTATTTAAGATTTTCCATTTCTAACATCCACACAAACTCAAAAATCAAAGAAGCCCTTACCAGATGAACATCTTTAATTATAGAAAGGGGGAGGGGTTATGTTTACAACATAATATCAGATTATTGTTACTAGAAATCAAAGAAAGTTTATTCTTAAATGCCCATACTGACTGCCCCTTACAGACTAAGCAAGGCAATGGTAGAAACTGTTAAACACAAAACTTCGGGTTGCACAAACTTAGTGCCTAGCAAATATCTTGAAAGATACAATTAAATAACCAGAGTAACATATTGAAAGCTAGCTATCACACAAAACTAACAAATGATAAAATGTCCGTATTACAAATATAGACCTCAAACTCTCTCAGAGAATTCAACAAACTTTACTGAAATTGGAGTATTATTACAAGTAAACATTTTGTCTTTAGCAAATATTTGAGGGAAACAGTTTTAATCAACATTGTCCTACTGAATAGTCATTATCTTCTAACAACATAAAATGAAAAGAATTCGAAATACAGAAACCTTACAGAGGAAAATCAAAACCATATGGGAACAGGATGAGGGAGACAACATCCCCATTATCCTGTCTGCTACTAGATTTCTCCAAAAGACTTTTTCAGTGGATCTACCAGAAATGAACTTATATCCCAATATTTGTTTTCAGTCACAAAAAGCAATTGTTTTATCCACTGGTGCAATAATTCACAAAATATTGAGATTAGCAACTTGTCTCAGAACTATTTCTATCTAAATTCCATCAACAAAGAGTAGAAGAATGAGAGACCATTATCATCATCAACAACAAAAGCAATCTTTTATTGTATGGACCATGGGTTAAGCACCATTCTAGTTATTGGAAATACTAAAACAAAACTGAAACAGGCCCTATCTTCAAGGAGATTATTCACTAGGAAAAAATGTATACAATAATAATTGAAACACATATATATATGCACACACACTATATATATATATATGTATGTGTATATACACATGTATATTTCAATTATGGATGTAATACAATATATAACCACATGTATGCACATGCATGTATGTTTTTTTGTTTAATCATTTCAGTTATATTTGATCCTTGGCAAAGATACTAGAGGATTAAGTGACTGATCTAGAGTCACACAGCTAAGTGTCTGATGCCAGGTTTGAACTCATGCAGATGAATCTTCCTGATTTCAGACAGCACTCTTATCTACTGTGCCACTTGGCTGTCCCATATACGTATATAGTAATAGAAAAATACACACATGTGCAAATGAGCATATATGCTGATATATGCATATGCTGTACACATCTATATGTACATATCTATATTTGGGCATATGGTTTATTTTATGTTTATGTATGTTTTTATATTAACATCATATAATATCAAATATTGTGAAATGTAATATATATATATACATATACATATATGTATGTATATATACATTTGAAACAGGAGCCAACACACATGTCATTTCAAAATTTTTAGTGTATTTTTAATGTATTTGAACTATTAAAGCTTAAACTCACTCTGGCTTTTTAGGCAAGCCACTATCAATTACTTTGTTATATTCTCACAACACACTTATAAGTGCTACAAATATTATTATTTTTACTTACAAATGAAGAAATTGAAGCTGAGAGAGATCTTGTCACTTGCTCAGTATCAGGAAGTTGGCAATTATCTGACACCAGATTCAAATGTGGATCTTCCAAAGGCCAGCATCTTATCTACTATACCATACTGAAAAAAAAAATCTTCCTGGTCAATTTACAGATATTTTTAAGCTCTTGGAGATGCTAGATCACAATCAAAAGATAAGATGTTTTATGGGGCTCTCCTTCCAGTTTATAGACTAATAGAGAAAAAAAATGTAAATATTGGACACAATCTAAAGACTCCTTCCCTTCCATATACTCACAAAGAAAAAATACTTGAGGAGTAGAAAAACAGAAAGGGTTGAATACAACTTCTCTTGAGACTGAGAGACCACCCTGTTATTACTAGAAACATAACACATCGATTCTCATTCTCTGTATGTGGCTGTTTGGTATAAACATTTTTGGGTGTCTAATAGCAATTTGTAAGATGCCAGAGTGAAAATAATTACATTTCCATAAAAGTTAATTTAAATATATCAGCTTAATTAATCTCCTCTCCCCACAGGGTAATACAATCTCTTGTGTCTAAAAAAAGGAAAAAGAAAATATTGAGTTCCAAAATCTTTAATGTCCTGAAAACTCTGGACTTGTATGTTTATAAAAGAGTAACTCATTAATGTGAGTGGATCACAAATCAGATCTGATCATGGGCCTTCCATTGTTGTTTGATCTAGGCCATTATACCTAGTCCTGCTGATTGGAACAGAGCTAGTTGCCAGTAATTCTGGGAGAAAACAAACAAACACAATGATTTTTTTTTATTCTAGATACACAGCATGATTTATCGAATGAGAAAAATGCATACTCAAGCTAGCAATAGCACTACATCAAGAATGCCTAGATAAATATATTAAGACTTGCCTAAATGGTATTGTGCTATATAATTATCATCTTTATCATCATCATCATCATCATCACCACCACCACCACCATCATCATCATCATCATCATCATCATCATCATCATTAGTGCTGTTTGGCTTCCACTAATTCCAGTTCTTTAAGGATAAGTTCCTCTGGAAAATTCAATGACTAACATCTTGACCATAGCTAGAAATAAAGCAGGATGATTGGGATTTTGTTCCAAGGTATCAATATCTAGAGAACACTGAAATCACTTTCTGACCTCCAGCAGCATAGCAATAATTTACCTAGTAAGTCAGAATAATATTAAAATAAGAAGCCTACCCCAATAGTGTTTGAAAAGCTTACTTGTGCCACTAGCCCCAGGCCATGTTTCCCACCATTTGTCTCAGGCTTAGAAACTTTTACTTGCTGTTTTGATCTTCTTTTTAGTTTTGAGTAGCTGAGTACTATTTGGATCCTGAAATAAAGTTCAATTATATTTGTAGAGTTTTTCCTGGCTAAGTGAGAACTTGAGCAAAGGCAAGCTTTTAATTCCACATGTTTCCCTTTAACTAGAGAAATTTAAAAAATAATAATATGTCAAGGTGGCTGGGAGAGAGGAGGGAAGAAGATGAAAAGATAATGTATTTTTCATTGTATTTCTGAATGGCTTCCAATATTCCAGAGCTAAACTTCCAATCCTCGGCATAAGCGATTTCTCCTGAGGATTGTAATATATTGTGGTTTCAATCTCTCACATCCTACCCAACTGTTTCCTCATTGCTGTCTCAGGTTTCCTTGTCACCATACAGCTTATCCAAGCTCAGATTTAATCAGTAGCCAAACATTCATCAGTATGAAGGAATGAGGGCCATTTTTTTTTACTCCCTTCTTTACATTATCCTTGTGTTGGGGAAATGTCCACCAAGTAAACAACTTCAGAAAACAAACAAACATGGCTGATCATTCCCTTGTGCCTCTCTCTTAACCTGAGAACCCCTTGCTTTTTCTGGCCCTTTGAGATCTTTGGTTTCTATTCAATAAGTTCATTTGTTTTGATTTCACTAGTAATTCTAAGAGTCAGAGTTCCTGAGGCCCAGAGTTCCAGGGTTTTGAATCCAGCAAGCACAGACATGGACCCATAGATTCACATTGTTTTTCTGTGTTTAGTACCAAGCCACTTAATGTACTTATTTCAATAATATAATTACTGAAATCTGGTCTATCATTTAGACTAATATGCTTCTTTTCAAAAGTGATTTATTGCAGAAATTACTGATTATACTTCCAGAGTAGCAACCATATTTGGCAGTATGCAAGTTAGAGGTCCTCCATGCTCAAAGTTTTTTGTTGTCATTATTTCCCCATTTGAAAGTTATTGGAATTTATGACTTGGGATGGATAAACAGTGATTCCCAGGTTCATTTTATGAACCATGAAGAAAATTCACTAAAAAGAAGAGAAACCAGAAGAATAGAAAAAAATCAATTTTGTCTTGTTGCTAAGGAGATGGGGAGTAACTGTAAGGGTTGAGGTAATGCTTGACAGAATGTATTAGATTGTAGATTAAATAGATGAAAACAAAGTTTTCATGTCCCTCTAGTTGAGGGCACAGATAGCAGGCAGGTTTCAAGGTAAAAGGTTACAAATTTAGAGAATATCTACAGTTGAAGGCATAGGTAGGGAGAATATTTCTGGATAAAACTGTGAATAGAAAGCATATCTCTAGGTTTAATGGGGCATATGTTTGTTTTGATGGCAGGTAAAGGGTATATCTCAGGTTAGAGATCTAGACAAAAGATACATCTTGGGTAAAGGGAGGGAAGAGAGCATATCTGGTTGTAAGCACACATAGGGATTACATATTTGGTTGGGCTCATGGATAGAGCCACTTTTATGACTGAAGGTACTAGTGGAACAGCAGCAGCAAGATTATACGATGATCAATTCTGAAGGAAGTGGCTCTTTTCAATAGCGAGGTGATTCAGGTAAGTTCCAATGTTCTTGTGATGGAGAGAGCCATCTGCACCCAGAGAGAGGACTGTGGGAACTGAGTGTGGATCACAACATAGCATTTTCACTTCTTTTGTTACTTTTTGCTTGTTTTTTGTTTTCTTTCTATTGTTTTTTTTTCCTTTTAGATCTGATTTTTCTTGTGCAGTGTGATAATTGTGGGAATATGTATAGAAAAATTGCACATGTTTAACATATATTTGATATTTGCCATCTAGGGGAGTGGGTGGGGAAGGAAGGGGAAAAATTATAAATATTGCCCCATTTATCCCCACAAGAACCCTGAGAGAGAAAGGATATTAGATGACTACACTGAATTAAAGAGACACTAAGTGACTTGTTCAGAATAATACAACCAATAAGGGACTGAAGCAGTCTTTGAATTCAAGTCCTCTTGACTTCAAACCTAGCAATCTATCCATTGTACTTCTTAGTACCTCTTAGTTGTCATATATGTAAATAAGGGCACAGATGGACAGTTCCCAGAGCCCAGCCACACTATAGTGGGTAAAGCAATAAATTCTTGTGGTCTTGGTTACTTTATTTCCAGAGACCTCAACTTGATGATACTCAGATAGTCATTAAAATGAACAAAGCTCTGATGATTGAGCTATTAAGGAGCATCAGTCTTTTCTCATCCTATTCTCATCTAAGGCTTTTTTGTCCCTCCTCCCACCGAAAAAAAATCTATGCCCCTGATAGAAGATCTTCTAGCCTCTGGGTAACCTGGCTTTCCAAATCCTGTCCATGATTGTCACTTATGCACAGAGTTCCAAGTTATAGGGCCCCCCTATTCCTCCTTTTTTCCACATGAATTGGGACACCACATCTCACTGTGGTAGGGAAGACAAATTGTTAATCTGTGATCAGACAGAGTGATCTCATTCACATCAAGCCTGCAAATATGCAAAAAATAAAACCAGAAAAATTTTGGGTCACTAGTTGTTCTCTGAAACTAACATTACATTTCCCAACTCTGTGTGTTTTCTCAGCTCTTCCCATCCCCAGAACACACTCTTCCCTCCTAATCTCTGTCTCTCAAAATCATGAGCCTCCTTCAAAACTCAAGTATGTCACTTTCTCTATAAAGCTTTCCCTCATCCCTAAATAGTTAAGACTCTCTCCCTACTCAAATTAAACCTTGTATTTACTTAACTGTCAATATGATTCATCTTCCCCAGAGAAACTCCTTGAGAACAAAAACTGTTCCATCTATGTCTTTGTATCCCTAGCACAGCACCTGGCTATGTAGTTTAAATATATATGTATATATATATATATATATATATATATATGCAAATATGTTTGATATATTATATATATGTAAAGTTGTTTAAAAGGTATGTTAAATTAAACTGAATTGAATGGTTCATGAGGCAGTGTTGTGCACTGTGTAGTGCAGCACACAGGAAGTGTGCTGAACTACTTGGAGATCTGAATTACAGTTCTGGCTCTTCTATTCATTGCCTGTATAAACTTGGGCAAGACCCTTAACCTACTTAGTCCTCAGTTTCCTCATCTATTAAATGAAGGAATTGGACTGGATGGTCTTTAAATTTCCTTCTGACACTAAATATTTGGTCCTATGTATTTATACCAGCTCACATAGCTTGATTGTTGCAAAAAAAAGAGCTATAGAGAAAGCCTGTGAAGGGCAGAAAACAGGGAAGGCTCATGGGAATGACATAGTAAGGTTTCAGACTTGTGGGAATGATGTAGTAAGGTTTCACTTGTCTCATGTCTTTCCTTTTGGTTTCAGCATATGAGCAGATGAAGCTGATGGTTACCAATCCTTTGAGAGAAACAGCTGGGAACCCAAAAGTTCACTCTGTCCCTTGGGTTGTCTATGTCTGTGTACTTTCCTAGAGTCCACTGAGGGAGCTCACCATTGAGGAAGTTTGGAAGCAACTCAGAATAAAGTCCTCAGCACTGAAAATAGCTCAACATCAAAAACAGATATGGTTTTATCGATGGCAATGACAATAAGAAAGATCATAAAGGATCACTGGATTTTCCATTTATCTTGCAACTTAACTTTCCTATATGTGTTGTCTTCCAATATTAGAATGTGAGCTCCTTAAGAATAAGGACTGAATCAGTTTTTTTTAATTTCTTTCCCCAATCTTTAATACAGAACAATGCATGTAGAAAACACTTAATAAATACATTTTCTTTCACTCATCTCAGTTATTCCAATGAGCTCTTACAGATGAAGCTAATGTGGAATAAACATCTAGGATCTGCAAAGCTCTGGCTTCTGTCTTCAAAAATCTGAGAGATTTAGCCAGGCACTTGTGGGTCACCCACTGAATTTAATCTAGCCTCTTTCAAACTTCTTTGTGGTGAATACTCTTTCAGCATTTCAGGGAAACTAACTTCCTGCTACTCCAAAGCTAAAGATAGCTTTAGAAATCATTTCTCAGGGATGGCTAAAGCATTGGCTGCTTCAGATACTCTCATTCCTAATATAAAATGAAGCTTAATGGGATATTCTAATGGGGAGCAGATGATAAGTTAAGGAGGTAGGAAAATGGAGAAACTTAGTTCTCATCTGAGTTACAAGTTTAACTTGGTTGAACTTATATCTAAATAATTATCTAATTAAAACTATTTTGATGTGGAGCGATGGCTCTGCTCTCATTGTATATCAGGACTCTGCAGAGATGACAAAGAAACGAATTTACTCAAAAACTTCCTCCATAGGTGATGGTTTGAGAACAGTCATTTGGAAAAAGTTGCCCCATTCTCTAGGGCTTATAATTGATGTTAGTTTTTCTTTCTTTTTCTTTTTTTTTATTAAAAGCTTTTTATTTAGAAAACATATGAGTGATTTTTCTACATTGACCTTTGCAAAAAAACTTTTTTTCCAAGCTTTTCCCCTCCTTCCCCCCACCCCCCACCTATAGATGACAGGTAATCTAATACATACTAAATATGATAAATTATATGACAAATCCAATGTATCTATACATATCTATACAGTTATCTTACTACACAAGAAACATCAGATCTAGAAAGAGAAGAAAAAAAAAACAACCTAAGAAGGAAAACAAAGTGCATGGAAATATTCACAGAAAGTGTTAAAATGCTGTGTTGTGGTCCACACAGTTCCCACAGGCCTCTCTCTGTATGTATATGACTATCTTCATTGCTGAACAATAGAAACTGGTGTGACTCACATCATTGTTGAAGAGAACCATATCCATCAGAATCGATCATCGTATAGTCTTGTTGCTGTGTATAATGTTCTCCTGGTTCTGCTGATTTCACTCATCATCAGTTCATGCAAGTCTCTCCAGGCTTCTCTAAAATCATCCTCCTGGTCGTTTCTTACAGAACAATAATATTCCATAACATTCATATACCATAATTTATTCAGCCATTCTCCAATTGATGAGCATCCTTTCAATTTCCAGTTTCTTGCCACTACAAAAAGGGCTGCCACAAACATTTTTTTAATTTTATTTTTTTATTTTATTTGCATAACATATGTGTGGGTAATTCTTCAACAATAACCCTTACATAGCTTTCCGTTACAAATTTTTCCCCCAACTCCCCACCCCTCCCCTAGATGGCAGGATATCCACTACATGTTAATTATGTTAAAATATTGGTAAATCAAATATATGTATACATATTTCCAAACTTGGCATTGTTGTGCAAGAAAAATCTTGTCTACACAAACGATATATCAGATAAAGGAAACACAATGTAAGCAAACATCAATCAAGGAGTATGAA
>JAJPUD010006635.1:72603-84806 GCA_023553655.1 Myrmecobius fasciatus | reverse complement strand
CATTGTTGTGCAAGAAAAATCTTGTCTACACAAACGATATATCAGATAAAGGAAACACAATGTAAGCAAACATCAATCAAGGAGTATGAGAATGTTATGTTGTGGTCCACATTTCACATCCCTCTCCCTGGGTGTATATGGCTTTCTTCAGTGAACAATTGGAGGTGGTTTGAAACATTTCATTGTTGAAGAGAGCCATGTCCATCAGAATTGATCGTCATATAGTACTGTTGTTGCCGTGTATAATGATCTCCTGGTTCTGCTCATTTCACTCAGCATCAGTTCATGTAAGTCTCTCCAGGCCTCTCTGAAATCATCTTGCTGGTCATTTCTTACAGAACAATAATATTCCATAATATTCATATACCATAATTTATTCAGCCATTCTCCAATTGAAGGGCATCTATTCAATTTCCAGTTTCTAGCCACCCCAAAAAGGGCTGCCACAAACATTCTTGCACATGTAGGGCCTTTTCCTTCCTTTATGATTTCTTTGGGATATAAGCCCAATACAAATGCTGCTGGGTCAAAGGGTATGCACAGTTTGATAACTTTTTGAGCATAGCTCCAAATTGTTCTCCAGAATGGCTGTATCCGTTCACAGCTCCACCAACAATGCATCAGTGTCCCAGCCCTCCCACATCCCCTCCAACATTCATCATTAACTTTTCCTGTCATTTTAGCCAATCTGACAGGTATGTAGTGGTACCTCAGGGTTGTCTTGATTTGCATTTCTCTGATCAATAGTGATTTGGAGCACCTTTTCATATGACTATAAATAGTTTTAATTTCATCCTCTGAAAATTGTCTGTTCATATCCTTTGACCATTTATTGATTGGAGAATGGCTTGAATTTTTATAAATATGAGACAATTCTTTATATATTTTAGAGATGAGACCTTTATCAAAACCCTTAAATGTAAAGATGATTTCCCAATTTATTGCTTCCCTCCTAATCTTGTCTGCATTGATTTTGTTTGTACAAAAACTTTTTAACTTAATATAGTCAAAGTTATCTATCTGGTTTTCAATTAAGAGTTCCAGTTCTTCCTTGGACATAAATTTATTCCATCTCCATAGGTCTGAGAGGTAAACTATATTACATTCCTCTAATTTACTTATAGTATCACTCTTTATATCCAGATCATGAATCCATTTAGATCTTATCTTGGTATGTGGTGTTAGATGTGGGTCAAGCCCTAATTTCTTCCACACTAGTTTCCAGTTTTCCCAGCAGTTTTTGTCCAATAGTGAATACCTCCCAAAAGCTGGGGTCTTTGGGTTTATCAAAAACCAAATTGCTATAGTTATTGCCTAGTTTGTCTTGTGATTCTATCCTATTCCACTGATCGACTACTCTATTTCTTAGCCAGTACCAAATGGTTTTGATGACCGCTGCTTTATAATATAGTTTTAGATCTAGTACAGCAAGTCCACCATCGTCAGCCTTTTTTTTCATTAATGCCCTTGAAATTCTTGACCTTTTGTTTTTCCAAATGAACTTTCCTACTATTTTTTCTAGATCTGTAAGATAATTTCTTGGGAGTTTGATTGGTATGGCACTAAATAAGTAAATTAGTTTGGGTAGTATTGTCATTTTTATTATATTCTTTCGGCTTACCCATGAGCATTTTAAGTTTTTCCAATTGACTAGGTCTGATTTGATTTGTGCCACAAACATTTTTGCACATGAGGGTCCCTTTCCCTCCTTTAAAATCTCTTTGGGACATAGGCCCAGTAGAAACACTGCTGGGTCAAATGGTATGTACAGTTTGATAACTTTTTGAGCATAGTTCCAAATTGCTCTCCAGAATGGTTGGATCCATTCACATTTCCACCAACAATGTATCAGTGTCCCAGTTTTCCCACATCCCCTCCAACATTTGTCATTATCATTTCCTGTCATTTTAGCCAATCTGACAGGTGTGTAGTGGTATCTCAGAGTTGTCTTAATTTGCATTTCTCTGATCAATAGTGATTTGGAGCACCTTTTCATGTGACCAGAAATAGTTTCAATTTCTTTGTCTGAAAATTGTCTGTTCATATCTTTTGACCATTTGTCAATTGGAGAATGGCTTGAATTCTTATATATTTGAGTCAATTCTCTATATATTTTAGAAATGAGGCCTTTATCAGAACCTTTGGATGTAAAAATATTTTCCCAGTTTACTGGACCCTTCTAATCTTGTCTGCATTCATTTTGTTTGTACAAAAACTTTTTAACTTGATATAGTCAAACTTATCTATTTTGTGATTAATGATGATCTCTAGTTCTTCTTTGGTCACAAATTCCTTCCCCCTCCACAGGTCTGAGAGGTAAACCATCCTATATTGTTCTAATTTGTTTATAATATCACTCTTTATGCCTAGATCATGAATCCATTTTGACCTTATCTTGGTATATGGTGTTAGGTATGGGTCAATGCCTAATTTCTTCCATACTAGTGTCCAATTATCCCAGCAGTTTTTGTCAAATAGTGAGTTTTTATCCCCAAAACTGGGGTCTTTCGGTGTATCAAACAGTAGATTACTATTGTCATTGAGTATTTTGTCCTGTGAACCTAACCTATTCCACTGATCTACTACTCTATTTCTTAGCCAGTACCAAATGGTTTTGGTGACCACTGCTTTATAATATAGTTTTAGATCTGGTAAGCTAGGCCACCTTCATTTGCATTTTTTTTCATTGATTTCCTTGAAATTCTTGACCTTTTTTTTTTTCCAGATGAATTTTGTTGTTATTTTTTCTAGTTCAGTTAAATAATTTCTTGGGAGTTTGATTGATATAGCACTAAATAAATAGATTAGTTTAGGTAGTATTGCCATCTTTATTGTATTTGCTCAACCTATTCAAGAGCACTTGATGTTTTTTCCAATTGTTTAGATTTGACTTTATTTGTGTGGAGAGTGTTTTGTAGTTTTGCTCATATATATCCTGACTTTCCCTTTGCAGATATATTCCCAAATATTTTATACTATTGATAGTTATTTTGCATGGAATTTCTCTTTGTATCTCTTGCTGTTGCATTTTGTTGGTGATGTATAAAAATGCTGTTGATTTATGTGGATTTATTCTGTATCCTGCAACTTTGCTAAAGTTGTGGATTAATTCTAATAGTTTTTTAGTTGATTTTCTAGGGTTCTCTAAGTAGACCATCATATCATCTGCAAAGAGTGATAATTTGGTTTCCTCATAACCTACTCTAATTCCTTTAATCTCTTTTTCTTGTCTCATTGCCAAAGCTAGCATTTCTAATACAATATTGAATATTAATGGTGATAGTGGGCAACCTTGTTTCACCCCTGATCTTATTGGGAATGGTTCTAGTTTATCACCATTACATATGATGCTAGCTGATGGGTTTAAATAGATGCTACTGACTATTTTAAGGAAAAGTACATTAATTCCTATACTCTCTAGTGTTTTTAATAGGAATGGATGTTGGATTTTATCAAATGCTTTTTCTGCATCTATTGAGATTATTCATATGTTTTTGTTAATTTGATTATTGATATAGTCAATTATGTTAATAGTTTTCCTAGTATTGAGCCATCCCTGCATTCCTGGTATAATTTTTTTTTTTTTCTTTGTGCTGAGGCAATTGGGGTTAAGTGACTTGCCCAGGGTCACACAGCTAGGAAGTGTCTGAGACCAGATTTGAACTCAGGTCCTCCTGACTTCAGGGCTGGTGCTCTAACCACTGCGCCACCTAGCTGCCCCCTGGTATAAATTCTACTTGGTCATGCTGTATTATTCTGGGAATGATTTTCTGTAATCTCTTTGCTAATATTTTAAGATTTTTGCATCAATATTCATTATGGAGATTGGTCTATAATTTTCTTTCTCTGTTTTTGTTTTACCTGGTTTAGGTATCAGTACCATATCGGTATCATAAAAGGAGTTTGGTAGGAGTCCTTCATTCCCTATTTTTTTGAATAGTTTATATAATATTGGAGTTAATTGTTCTTTAAATGTTTGGTAGAATTCACATGTATCTTTTTCTTTTTTTACATTTTAAAATTTCTTTTTCATTTTTATTAAAGTTTTTACTTTCAAAACATAGGCGTAGATAATTTTCAACATTCACCCTTGCAAAACCTTGTGTTTCAAATTTTTTCTCCCTCCCTTCTCCCTAACCAATCCTCTAGACAGAAAGTAATCTAATATATGCTAAACACATGCAACTCTTCTATACATATTTCCACAATCTTCATGTTGTACAAGAAAAAATCAATCAAAAAGGAAAAAATCAAATGACAAAAAGGTGAAAATACTATGTTGTGATACACACTCAGTTCCTACCATTCTCTCTCTGAGTGCAGATGGCTCTTTCCATCACAAGACCATTGGAACTGGCATGAATCACCTTGCTGTTTAAAAGAGAGACATCTGTCATAATTGATAATTATGTAATCTTGTTGTTGCTGTGTACAATATTTTTCTGGTTCTACTCACTTCACTTAACATGTAACTCTCTCCAGGCCTCTGTGAAATCATCCTGCTGATCATTTCTTATATTTCTTATAGAACAATAATATTCCATAGCATTCATATATCATAATTTCTTCAGCCATTCTTCAACTGATGGACATCCACTCAGCTTCCAGTTCCTTGCCACTACAAAAAGGGCTGCCACAAACAAACATTTTTGCACAGCAATACTTTCCCCTTTTTATTATCTCTCTGGAATAAAGGCCCAGTAGAGATACTGCTAGATCAAAGGGTATGCACATTTTTATAACTCTTCGGGCCTGGTTTCAAATTGCTCTTCAGAATGGTTGGATCAGTTTACAACTCCACCAACTATGTATTAGTGTCCCAATTTTCCCACATCCCCCTCCAACATTCATCATTATTTTTCCTGTCATCTTAGCCAATCTGAGAGGTGTTTAGTATTACCTCAGAGTTGTCTTAATTTGCATTTCTCTGATCAATAATTATTTAAAACATTTTATATGACTATATATGATTTTATTTTCTTCATCTGAAAATTGTTCATATCCTTTGACTATTTATCAATTGAAGGATAGCTTGAATTCTTATAAATTTGGATCAATTATATATTTTAGAAATGAGCCCTTTTTGATATTAGTTTTTCAGAAGAGATATTCAAAGATAAAACAGCCAAATAGTCATTCCACTCTTGATGTTTTCTGTTTACTTTTAAATTCTATTGTAAGGGTGAGGGTTGGTTAAGAATGCCAGCAAAAGGACTTCTAGGAACTGTGAGCTACCCTTTTTTCCATCTGCTCTCTAAGCTTGAATCTGCTTTCTCCTGGATTTTCCACGTATTGGTGGGAGAGTATGTGTGACAGATGTGTATGGTGAAGTGGGGTGGGGAAGAGGAAATTGTGTACCAACCATGCTATTGTGGAAAGCATCAATTTCTAAATGCCAATTAGATCTTTTGAATTGATTTCTATAAATTATACAATTATTAAGGGAAGTCCTCTGGTGGGGATTTGTGATCTATAGGATTATAAAACTGTCCCTGATTTTCTGAGACTACCACTAGAATTCTAAGGAAAGATATAGCAGACAACCTCTAAGGAGTCAACTTACAAGTATCAGTTAAGCTGGGACAATAAGCTCAGAGCATCTGCTACATTTATAAAAGACTTTTTATATTTCAATCCTAGTTGCAATATGTGACAAAAGTGATCATTTTTCTTGGTTTCTTGGTTCTCATCTATTTGGGCTGAAAATAGCTGAATTTCTGATGTCTGCCTTGCCAGAGAAAGATACCACATATGGACCACAGGCCTAAGAACTGCAATATCCACATTATTTCATTTGAAAACCCAAATTAAAACTTATTTGTGTATTTCTTTTTTATTTTAATTTTTCACAAGTGAAAAATACAGGCTGCACTAAGACTTTTGGGACAGCCTGTATTTTTTGCCTTTTACTTTCCTCCCACTATTCCTGGTTTTTCCTTCTAAAACTTTCATCATATTTTTTTGAACTGCTCCCTTCCCCAGGTATTCTCCAAGTTATACATACTTAGTTTCTTCAAAAGATTCTCACATATCATGAACTCAAGGCTTTTCAATCAAATGAAAAATGGTTAGCAGGTGCCTATTATGTCATACACTGTGCTAGATACCTTTACCATCTTGGTTGCCTTTTTTGGACATTCTCTAGTTTACTCATTTCTTTCTTTAATCATAGAGTACAAATGCTTGTGATAAATTCTGATGAAGATAGAATATAACTGCTCTATGCAACTTCTGGAGGCCATGTCTCTCTCAATGCATCCCATTAAATTATGCCACATCCCACTATGATTCAGATTGAGCTTGAAGTCCCCTAAAATCCCCAGGAATTAAATTTATTTTGCCTGGTCTTTTGAGGCAAGAGTATGTGTCTGATCAGGTTTTGAATGGAAACAATTACCCACTATTTACCAAAGGAGGATTTCTAGAAACCATCATTTCTTTTATCTCCCTGTAGGAATCTTCAGTTTCTTAGTTGTCAATTAACCATCATGTCAACATAGTGACAAAGAGGTCTGATGAAAAAATATGGAGTGAGAAAATTTTAATGACTTACAGTACATATAACAAAAACTGGAAAGAAAAATAAACATTTTCTCAAAACTTTGCACATAAAAGAAGCCCAGGGATTCACAAATCCATGAGCAATGACTAATATTTTAAAAGTAAAGTTTGATTAGTAATGTGAGAAGCAAGAGGCAGTTCTGAAAAAATGAAAAAAGGACAACAGCAAGAGTCTTGTTCAAGGGAAATATACAGTGGGAGAAAAAACCTGAAGATACTTTTGAATTATGGGGCTACAGAAATAAACTCAGGAGCAAAATTATGCTTTTGTCTCCTAGAAAATGGCAATTAGGTAGTATAGTAATAGAGTGCCAAGTTTGGTGTCAGAAAGACTCATATATGAGTGCAAATCTGTACTCACCCTACAAGCTATGTATCTTGGGCAAGTCACTTAACCCTATTTGCCTCAATTTCCTCATCTGTACAATGACCTGGAGAGGGAAATGGCAAACCAGCCTTGTTATCTCTGCCAAGAAAATTCCAAATTGAGCCATTATGAATTGAATGCAACTAAAAAAGTCACTGAACTACAATTCATAGAAAAACTATACTATTTATAAAATAGAAGTGCAGAGATAGATTTCTATCTTCAGAGACTTTGAGAATTTCTTGGGAAATGTCAAGTAAATCATGTGATTTTTAGTATTGTTATCTATCTCCCCTAATATGCTTCTCACACTGTTCATTCATTGCTTTTTCCTCCCATTGATTTGTTGGAGGTTAAGTTCTGCTCTCTCCATCTTCTGCTGAAGCAATCTGTTTCCATTGCTAACTTCTTCAAGTTTGATTGGTCTAGGAAGTAGGTGTAAGACATGTTTGAATTTTAAATTGGACCTTGAATCACTAATGAGATGATCTCCCTCAAATGGTCCAAATTTTATCCCATTCATTACTTTTCATCTTGTGGGATTCTTGTCCATGTGTTCCAATAAATTTCCTATTACAGATCTTCCCAATGTGCTGCAGACCTTTCTTCAGAAATTAAAAATGTGGTCCTCATTAGGATTTTCATCCTGTCTATTGATTTTCCCTCATCATCACTTTCAACACACGACTGGTACTACTTTTTCTGATAAGATATTTTCTTTTTGATATTTTATATCATTTCTTGAGCAAACATCATCATTGCTCACATGTTGTAGCCAGTTTATTCCCATTCTATGTCCATCTTTATAGGTTATAGTATTCTATAACTTTTTACCATCTTATGGAGAAAACACCGGTATTTTTAAAAAGTGAAGTTATTTTCAGAGTATTGAAAACAATGTTCCAAATGTAATTCCTTTCCTTTCTATTCAATCTATAAAACATCTATAGTGTTTACCCAATAGGGATGTATCTAACTGTATTTATTAATCTGGACACTAGACAAAGATATTTGTCATCCATTTGATTTTTCCTGTACAAATAAGTTAAATTTTTTAGTGTTTTCATATCTCATTGGAGTGTTCCTTAGTATTCTAGGGCTTGATAGAATCAACACAATATCAGCAACAAAGAGAAGTATATTGAGAACTTGACCATCTATAGAAAATCTATTTCGCTTTTGTAATCTACATTGGAAATTTTCTAGGATATATGTTAAAACCATTTATCCCTTTTTATGTTTTGATTGGTATCAAGCACTGTTTCTGCCATTGATACTGCTTATCCAATGATTGTCATAGTTATCTCTGTTGTTACACTTTTAAAGAAATTTGGTATGACGTTAAAGTATGTATGGAAAGCTAGATGGTGCAGCTGATAGAATATAGGGGCTGAAGTCAGGAAGACTCATCTTTATCAGTTCTAATTTGGTGTCAGACATTTACTAACTGCGTGACTCTGTGTGGTTGTTTCCATGTGTTTTAGCTTGATATTTTCAGCAATCTTATAAAATGCCTTTAATAAGGATGGAAACAGCATCAAGATCAACTACCAAACTGATGGTAACTTAAGACTTTAAATGAAACTAAAGTGGAAGGAGAAAAGCAGCATGACTTTTTGTTTGCAGATGACTGTGCATTTAATGCAGCATCTGAGACCAAGATTATAACCAAATATATTTAATATGACTATTTTAGAAATCAAATTAAAGGAAAAAATCATTCATTACATCCAGATAGTGTGTAAATTGGCATAATGACTGCTAAAGGAAAGGTGGCAAATTATGGCATAGTCCTTACTTCAGAAGCTTAAATTTATCTATCTATCTATCTTATCTATCTATCATCCATCCATTTTCTATCTATGTATCTATCTATCTGTCCAACCTATCTGTCCAACCATCCATCCATCCATTTATTTGTTAATTTGTTTGTTTTGTGGTCCAGTTGTGTGTGGAGTCCTATGTGAATTAACTGCCTTTTCCAATTTGGGTTAATAATTCTTCTGCAGCCACTGATATCTTCAGAGAATAGGGAAAAGTTATGTGACTTGCCTAAAGTCACATATCCAGTATATGGCAGAAGCAGCTCTAGCATTCAGATCTTCTTGGCTCACAATGCATTATTCTATCTACATTATGACTCATCTGGACAATTATCATATTAAATAGAACATGATAAGCATATTTGGGAAGTATAAAGTACTAAGAACATTCTTAAGCAGGAGAAATCATTTCCACCTGGAAAATTGTTTATACAAACTCATGGAGCCACAGAACTGGAAGACTTTAAACTAGTGTGTAGTCCAATCCTGGAATTTTACAGATGAAGAAACTGAGGCTCAGAGATAATTTTATATAACTAAAGGTCAAAGTTGCATATGTTATAACAACAAAAATACTGACATGTTCACAACAGGGAAAAGCAATGATAAAAATCATAAATCAGTTTTGTTTATGGTAACATTGTGAAGGATAATCATTTGTTCACCAAAGTGAAACCTTATGCCGTTATTTCAGCACGTGAAATAGCTGGCTGGTTCTCTCTTCTATAAGTCAAACAAAATCGGAAATTGGCAATCTATCTTATTTATGAGCTCCAATTCATTTAATAAGGGCAGAATATCATTTAAAAATGAACATGGACGATAGACATTGAAGTGAGACCCTAATTAAAGAGATTGCTAACTGTTCCTGCAGCTTCATTGTAAGACATAATATCACTCCATCCTATATAGAGCAAGGCTTGGCAGCCTTTCAAAGGAGCTTGCCAAAATGCCTTGCCTCAGAACTTGCTATGGGGATGGGTGGAATCACAAGTCCCATGGTGGAGGTAAGAGAGAAGACAGAAAAAAGGAACAGAGCAAATGCCAGCAGGCAGCTCTTCCAAGCATGGGTAGGGAGAGAGGAATAGGATGAGCTGTCTGCCAGTGACTTTCAAAGTCAGTGACAGGGAACAGGGGGTGTGGCAAGGGCAACCAGCTTGCATGCCAGCAAAATGGGTTCATCTAGCTTGACATTCATGCTTTGAATCATCAGGCTATAGTATACTTATTGAAAATCTCTTAGTATTGAACAAAACTTGATACTGACACCCAAAATAGCGCTAAATTTGGCTCCGTCTCTCCTGCCAACAGGATTCCAGACTGTGCTTTGCTGCTAATATCAGGTGATCTGAACCTGAAAAATTCAAAGTTGATTTTATCTGATCCTCATGTGTTGAATTAGGAAGTTTTACTATATATGTATGCACACACATGTGTGTATGTGTGAAAGAGAGATATTCAAGGGCAAAATTGAACCTTTACTCTTTAAACATGTAAAACTACAACACCAACTTTCCCCTGATTCTTTTCTGTGCAACTACCTTGACTCAAAACTTTCACCACTGACTTGCAGTGAATACTTATGTGATCCATCTGCTTTATCTATCCAGTAACTAAGGTAGGGTTCCACGCCATTTTTGAAAATTCTCTCTTAAATATGTCACATGATAGGATGTAGGAGGCACCTACAACATTGTAAATTTATTGATGGATTGTTCTAATCCAATCTTCTCTTTTACAGATGTGGAAAATAAAACTATCAGGCGTAGATTGATGTAAAATAATATTAAGAAAGCTGTTCCAGAAGTATTAAAAAAAACTTGAAACAAGTAAGATGAAATTAAAAGGTCTCCAGCAAAGACCTAGAATATAGTATCATTCTCTCTGGCTAGTGTAGCTAATATGTTTAGGCTGTATTTATAATTAATCATGGAATTTAATTCAATTCAATTTCAATTCAATAAATATTTATTAAGCACCTCCTATGTGCCAGATACTGTGCCAAATATTGGTGAAAAAAAAGAATCAAAATTTAGTCCCTGACCTCAAGGACCTTACAGTCTAATGGGAGACAACATAAAGTAAATAAATACAAAGAGAAACAAAGTAATTGCTTATTATTTTTTTCCTTCCTAATTGTAGACACATTGTGGCTGAGTAGTGAGATGGTAACAGGTCAGAATTATGGGATAAATCTAATATGAATAAATTCAAAGTTTTTCACTCAGGTTCAAAAAATAGAGACTTTGAGTTATGAATACAGGATGGTGGCTGCTTGACTAAGCAATAGACAAGTTTAAAAAAAAAACTGGATGGAGTTTGCTGGACTAAAAGCACAGTAGGAATAATCAGCATGATGAAACTATGAAAAGAGCAACATAAGGAAATCTTTAGACTAAATTGCTGATGGCAGAGGGTTCCGAATGAGGGAGATAATAATAGCAATGTATTCCAATCCAGTAAGAACACTTCTAGAGTACTGTATTCAATTTGGGGTGTCATATTTTAAGAAAAACATTAACAAACATGAAGAGATCCCAAAGACAGGGACTAGGACAGGGATGTTTGCTACATAAGGATCAATCAAAGGAAATTGTGACATTTATCCTAAGGAAACGAAAGCCTGGAAGTGTGCGTGTGTTCTGTCTCCAAAAATTTAAAGAACTGTGGTTTGGAAGAAGGATTAAATTTGTTTTGCCTGACCTTAGAAGAACTAGTACCAATGGGCAGAAGGTACAAAGAACTAGATTGCTTCTTAATAAGAGAAAACATTTCATAATGGTCAGACCTGTCCAAAAGAGGAGTAGACTAACTGTGGAAGATTTTGAGTATGTGCAACAGCATAAATCTTGGGGAAGCTACGTGGTACAGTGCGCCTGGAGTTAGAAAGACTCATCTTCCTGAATTAGAATCTAGAATCAGACAAATTGTATAACTCTGGAAAAGTCATTTCACCCCTTTGCTTCAGTTTCCTCATCTGCAAAATGAATTAGAGAAAGAAATGACAAACCCCAGTATCTTTGCCAAGAAAACCCCAAATGAGGTCATGAAAAGTTGGAAGCAACTAATTGGTTAAAGAACAACAAGAAATCTTCAAGTGGTAGCTGGCTGACCTTTTGTCAGAGATATTGAAGGAATAATTTCTAATTTTTTTTCCTCTGCTGAGGCAATTGGGGTTAAGTGACTTGCCCAGGGTCACACAGCTAGGAAGTGTTAAGTCTCAGGCCAAATTTGAACTCAGGTCCTCCAGACTTCAGGGCCACCTAGCTGCTTGCAATAATTCCTACTTTAGATTAAGACTGGAGAGCTTGATCCCTAAATTCTTCAATCAGCCACTTTAACTTCTGCTAATAATTTACTTTAGTTTCTTGTACCTTGGGCTTGGTCACTACCCATATTTCCCTTTCTCTCTCTCTCTCTCTCTCTCTCTCTCTCTCTCTCTCTCTCTCTCT
>JAJPUD010006635.1:59945-72593 GCA_023553655.1 Myrmecobius fasciatus | reverse complement strand
TCTCTCTCTCTCTCTCTCTCTCTCTCTCTCTCTCTCTCTCTCTCTCTCTGTGTGTGTGTGTGTTTCTCTTTCTCTGTTTCTCTCTTTCCCTCCTTCCCCCCTCTCTCTTTGTATGTATTTCTTCCTGCTTGTCTCTCTCTCAGACAAAAACACACACACATATATATATATATATATATATACAAAAACTTAGAAAATAAAATTGCAATCTAGATTCTAAATCAAATTGATAGTTTGGCTAATTTATACTAATTAGGCAATGTAGAAATAGTTTCCAGTATGAATGAAAATAAATAACCCTCTAAATAATTTAACGAACAACTTTGGTGCCAGATAACATCAGTAGATAATGAAACAATTCTTTCTTCTCAGTAGAGATGTGGGGTACTGATGGAGCAGAATGTTGAATATATCATTAGAGTGGTCATTAGCAGTTGTTTTTGCTTGTTTTTCTTAGTTACAAGGGAGAGTTTAGTTCTGGGGCAGAGCATATCCAGAAATGACTGTGGTATTAAAAAAACAAAAGGAATTAATAAATCGCATTCTGAATTTTTTAAAAAAGAAATGCAATCCAGCTTTGATCAACTGAAGTTGTACTGGTATCATATTGCCAAGAGTTTCAACATGTGCCTGGTAGTCACATGTAACGTCTTTGTCTTGGAAAGATGCCCCATGGCAAAAATGGGCCATAGGATAGATTCACTTGAAAATTCATTTGTTAAGGGGAAAAATAGATATATGAATGACATGAAAATAGACTTGTAAATTGAATCTTTGCAATAATGTAAATGTCTTTGGGGACAAATCAGAGATTTTTCTTCTATATTAAACCTTCTAATTTTTTAACTTTAGAATGAAGTTCAACAAATGCTGTCAAATGAATCCAGTACATATATGAAGAATCGTCTGTATTATTAATTAATTATTTGATATTAGAAAATAGATAATTGCATCTCATTTATTATATATTTAAGGGGGTGCAATAGTAATTTTTTCTTTTCTCTCTCTATACCTAAATCCTTATGTAATTTTATTTTCCCCAGCTTCTAGTGCCATCCTTTAAAATAACTTTGTATAAATTTAGTATTTTCTGATAGGTACATATGTTCTTTTCCTCAATAGAATGTCACATTCGACCTAGCATATGGTTGGTTCTGAATGAATGCCTGTTGATGAATTGACTAATTTGTCTACTGGCCTTTTGGGTGTTCAAATTCCATTGGCATATGAGCTCTTAAAGTGTCTTGTAAAGAAGAGGTCAGAGTGGTAAAGTGCAAAGAACATGGGGTTTAGATTCAGGGAGCATGGATTCAAATGCAGACTCTGCTACTAGCTAGTTATGTTACTCGAGCTAAGTTGTTTATATTTCCTATCTATGAAGTGTATGATTGAAAGAAATGGTCTCAAGCCTTTCATATTACCAGGAAACAAAGTCATTGCCATATGCTAGGGTTTTAAAATACCAGAGATGAAAATCACATGGGATGAAATTTGGAAGTATTTGCCATCTGCCCCAACAGATGTAGCTCCCACACCAATGAGCTCATGGATCTGGTAAGCTGTATTTTGCCTAGTCTACATTTGAATTCTAAGTGCTTGAGACAATTTCATAACATATCAAGAATGTTTAACAGACTGGAACTCAGTTGATGACAATTATTCCCCTATCAATAAAAGACTATGACAGTGATAATGGCCTGGGATACTATCTAAGAAAATAGTCTAAATTTGGTGTCCCAGGAACATTTATTTAATGTAAGAATGTAATTCCTGTTTTTCTATAAAAGATTGTTAATCACTATAGATACTGGTCAATTTTGTGCCACTGAAGTATAATTATAATAGTAATGATAATGTTTATACAGTACTTAAAACACTATAAATTTATTATTGTTATTTCTTTTTTTATATCTTCTCAACAATTGTAGGAAGTACTATTATTATTAACTCCATTTTATAGTAAGAAGAACCTGAACACGCAGAGATTAAGGGCCTTGCCCAAGCTAACATGCTAGTATCTGAAGTAAGATTTGAACTCAGGTATTCCTACTTTCAGATCCAATATGATTTGAGAGATTAAATACTGGACTTAATTCATAGAACCTAAATTTGAATGTCAACTCTGACACTGGGCAGACATTCAGTTTCTCTGAATGTGCAAGGATATAGATTTGGAATTTTTTCAGGTTGAGGACCTCCCTATATGGAAACTCTTTCTCCCAACTCACTAATCTCTACCAATATAACTCCTATTATCTTTCAGTCTTAAGGAGTTATTAGAAACATATAGAGATTCATTGACTTGCCCAGAATCAGAAACTTATAAATATGTACTTCAAAATGGACACCCAAAGTCACTGGGTTTAAATTGTAGATGATACAGAATTAAAAATCCATACATGAACATGGATTTAAAATAGCCTAAAGGAATCACAATGCAAGAAAACAGCAATTTTCTTTTATTGTTATGCCTAAAAAGTAATACTTAGAGAATCCTAAAGAATCAATTCAAAAACTACGTGAAATAATTAATGACTTTAACAAACATAAAAACACATAAGTCATCAGCATTTCTATATATGAACAACAAAGTCTAGCCGCAAGAGATAGAAATTCCATTTAAAATAACTTCAGACAAAATAAAATATTTGGGATTCTATCTGCCAAGACAAACCCAGAAACTTTTCATAACAATACTTTTCATACTAATAAAGTCAGACCTAAACAATTGTAAAAATATCAGTTGTTCATGGATAGGCTGAGCTAATATAATCAAAATGACAAATCAACCTAAATTAACCTTCCTCAGCACCATGCCAATAAAACTGCTAAAAATTATTTCATAAGCTATAAAAATAGTAACAAAATTCATCTGGAAAGAGAAAAAGTTCAAGAATATCAAGGGAACTAATGAAAAAATGTAAAGGATGGTGGCCTGTCAGTACCAGACCTATTATAAAGCAGCAGTTATCAAAGCCATATGGTACTAGCTAAAAAAAATAGAGTAGTGGATCAGTGAAATTGGTTAGATACAGAAGACATAATAATCAATGACTATAATAATATACTGTTTGATAACCCTGAAGACTCCAGCTTGTGTGGTAAGAACTCACTATTTGACAAAAATTGCTGAAAACACATTGGAAAATTGTATGTCAGAAATTAGCTTCAGACCAACAACTCATACCTCATACCAGGATAAGATTGAAATGGGTATATGATATAGTTAAGAGTAATGCTATAGAGAACAAAGGATAGTTTACTACTCAAGTCTTTGGAGAAGGGAGAAATTTTTGACCAAATAAGACACAAAGGTCATTTAGAAATGCAAAATGGATAATTTTGATTATATTAAATTTAAAAGATTTTGCATAAACAAAACCAATGCAGCCAAGATTAGAAGGGAAACAAAGCTGGAGGACAATTTTTATTTCTGATTTCTGATAAAGGCCTCATTTCTAAAATATATAGATAACTGAATCAAATGTATAAGAATATGTCATTCTGGTAAATGGTCAAAGGATATAAACAGATAATTTTCAGATGAAGAAAATAAGGTCCTCTATAATCAAATGAAAAAAATGCTCTAAATCATTATTGATTAGATAAATGCAAATTAAAACAATTCTGACATACCACCTCACAACCCATAACATTGGTTAAGATAACAGGAAAAAATGATAAATATTGGAGAGCATGTTGGAAACTGGGATATTAATACATTGTTGGTGGAGTTGTGAACTAATTCAGCCATTCTGGAGAGCCATTCTGCTCAAAGGGCTATAAAACTATGCATACCCTTTGATCCAGTAGTGCCACTCTGTATTCCAAAGAAATCATAAAATACTAAAATCTTTTTTGTGGTGGCAAAGAATTGTAAAATAAGAGAATGTCCATCAATTGAGGAATGGCTGAATAAGTTATGGCATATGAAACTAATGAAATATTATTGTTCTATAAGAAATGACAAACAAGCTGCCCTTAGACTTACATGAACCATTGCTGAGTGAATCAAACAGAACTAAGAACTCTTTGTACACAGCAACAGCAAGATTGTATGATGATCAACTGTGATAGACTTGGCTCTTCTCAGCAATTCAGTTATCCAAAGCAATAAACTTTAGATGGAAAATGCCATGCACATCCAGAGAGAGAGAACTATGGAGACTGAATGCACATTGAAGCATATTATTTTCACATTTTTGTTCTTTTTTTTATGGTTTTCCCTTTTTGTTCTGATTTTTCTCTGCCAACATGACTCATATGGAAATAGGTAAAAAATGAATATATGCATATAATCCTTAAAGACATTCTGATTAAAAAAAAAAAAAAAACCTGGAAAAAAATCCTTTAAAACCAGAAGTGTAATTTTACAGTTGGATAAGTTCATTCCCTGGCAAGAAGGTCTCCAAAAATATATACTAGTTTAAATAGGTTACTTGAGAATATCTACCTCTTACAGAGGTGAATTGGATTTGCATTAACATAGAGAGAGATGGCATGAGATAATGAATAGAAAATAAACATCAGATACAGAAAACCTGGGTGTGAATCTTGCCTTTAATCAGAGATGTATGTAAAATATGTTTTTTCTCCTTCCCCTGAAGAGAAAAGTCAATGGTAATGTTCCTCCAGGATGTGGGGGCATACCCAGCATCCCTTCTGGGTTTCATGTTTTTATTAAGCTACATTTTTTCTCTATCAAAGGATCAAGGAACTAGAAATAGAACATCTTCCTTAGGGGGAAAAAACTTTGGTATTCCTCCTATTTTTTTATTTCACTATTGTAGTCAAGTCAATTGTGCCATTTTCTGAAGTTTTTTTGTTTTTTTTTTTTTTTTTTTTTTTTAACAAGGTACAGCAATGATCTAAGTTCACAAGCCTTAAAGAACTGAGTCAAATTTATAAAAATGTCATTCCCCAATTGGTAAATGATGAAAAGATATAAACAGACAATTCTCAGATGAAAAAAGTAAAATCATCTATAGTCATATGAAAAAAAGTCTCTAAATCATTATTGATTAGATAAATGCAAAAGTCTTGGAAGTAATATATTTTGTGTATTTTGACTAGACCTGTGATTACGTTGATATAGAAAACCCCTAAAAAAGAAAATCTCTTTGCCAAAGCAGATCAACTTTTGTTCTGCATCTAACCATCTGAAAGTTTCTTAGGGCCCTAAGAATTTAATTGGCTTTCCCAGGGTCACAGAGTCAGCATGTGCCAGAAGAACTTGAACCCGGTCTTTTTGACTGTGAAACTGGTTCTTTATCTAATACTTCTGAATCAATGGAAGTATAGGCTACAAATATTTAATTTCCCATTTTAGTCTCTGGGTGTTCCCTTCCCAAAGGAATGCTCCCTCTTATCCTTGCTTTCCCATCTTCACTTTGGGGCTTTCTGTGGGTTTAATTGGTGAGGACACGGTGTTGTCTTTTTTCCTCTTTGATTGATACTTGCTTTTGAACCTTTTGACATTACAATTGCTCTCTCAATTGAGAACAGCAACAAAAAGATGAATGTTGTTAATTGTATTTTTGAAACAGTATATATATATATATGCATATGAATATCCATTCATGGGTATACACAACTGCACACTTCTATGCATAGGCACACAATTGTATATTCACATTCATGCATGCACCTGTACATTTATATGTCCTTACAGGAACACATATGTGAATTATGTGTGTATTTATTATTATCTCCATCTTTAAGCTATTTTGGATATATTTAAATAATATATCTATAGTATATTAAAGAGATTAATTAGATTTGTAAACTCTTTTTGCAATCAAGAAAAAACTAATCAGTTGAATCATAGGATGCAATATTGCAGGCAAGTCTTAATCAGATACTCTCTTTCAGAGTCATGTCAATAGGTATGAGTGTGTGTATGCATGTATATATATATGCATATGTATACATATATATGTTCTTGCCTCTGTTTTTGTACATGTACAAAATAATATCATTGTTCTATAGAATTCCCAGTGATGGGCATGAAGATCAGCAAGTTTTCTGCAATATATACTCTTTTTTTTTTTTTTGCTTTTTGCTGAGGCAATTGGGGTTAAGTGACTTGCCCAGGGTCACACAGCTATGCAATATATACTCTTAGAGAATTTTATGGGACACTGAGAGTTTATGTGACCTGCCCAGAATCAAACAATTATCAAATGTTAGAAATGGAACTTCAACATAATATTTTTCTGACTAAAAGGCTTGTTTTCTATTGAATTTGTCATGTTGCCTCTCATATATGTGTGTGAATTATATTTGTGCTTATATTATTTATATCAACTATACAACATGTTTCCATTATATGGTTAACTGCATTTCAGGCTTTCTGATGGAACATCTGATATCCAATGTCAACAGATCATGAACACACCATGTGACCAGCAACAACAACACAAACATTTGGTTTTCTCTTGCTCTCGATGGAAGAGGCACTTTCAGAGAGTTATTGGAACTGTGCTTACAGCCAAATCATGGTCTTGTGTTGCAAGACACAAATGGGTCTTCCAATCCAACTGGCTCACACTCAATGTTTTTGTGAAGATCAGTTTAATTTGCTAAATTAAAGCCTGACTCTGGAGATGGGACTTTTGTCTTTCAAAAATAATGTCAAAATCAAGCAGGCGTGTTTGCTAAATGTTTGCAAAAAAATGGCCACATGGGCTGGAGAAATAATATAACATAGCTTGTCATTACCACCTTCCAGCTCCTGTCTCAAAGAGATGAACTTCTGGATCTGTTTGCCAAAAAATATAACTCTACAAAATCAGTAGAGACCTTCCAGAAGGAAGTCTGTTCCTTGAATTTGTCCTCAGTTTCTAACCCCCAGTGTAAAGGAAGAATTGAGCTGCAGTTTCTTCCCCAATTAAATCACTAATTATAATCATTTCAGAAAATTTCTCACAAACCAAGATTAAATTGTTTACCCATATTGATAGGACAGTTTAACCATTAAATGTGTCAGAAATATAACCTGAATCTGTTACCAGATTTGGACATATTAGGGAGCCTGACATGTTTTCTTTCTTATCAAGCCAGGTAGCCTCAAAGGATAAGAGTCAGTTGAGGCAACCTGGATGAGGCTAGCCTTGGATCCAGGAAGATTTGAGTTCAAATTCTCTTACTTTGCACATCCTGATTAAGGCTAGACTTGAATCCAAGAAGAGCTGAGTTCAAATTCTCCATACCTTATAAATCCTGGCTTTGTGCTCCTAGGGAAATTACTCTTTCAGTTCTCTTCAAGCAACTTTCTAAAACCATAAGTTACAGAGTAAGTGCCTACATCACTGCAAGGAATTTTCTCTACATGAAAGAAATAATAGATGTGATCAGAAAAACAAAATCATTCTGAAACATATTTCAAAAAATAGGCTGTGCCAAAAATATGAGGCAAGGCCTAAAATTGTCCCCTTGTGTGTGTACATGTGCATAGATGTGCACACAGGCCCACAGACATAGAAATCTCTTTTTTCAAAAGACAATGATTGACTAAGAAGGCATGGCAAAATTCAACACCTCATAAAATTTCAGAATTGGAAAGAAGCCCGGGAGCCACTTGGTTCAACCCATACCTGGACAGAAATCTCTTTTATAGCACCCCTAATAAGTGGTCACTCAATATTCCTTGAAAGAAAATTCAAAGACAAGGAATTCATTGTGTGCTGAGGCAACCAATTCCATTGTTGGAGGATAGTTAAGAAGTTATTTTTAATAATTTCATTTTTCTCTAACTTCCACCCCTGCTCTTGGTCTTTCCCTTTGGTCCTTATGAGAGTTCTTAAAATACTTGAAGACAAGCTATCATGCTATCCCTCTCTCTGTCCTAAATATTTTCTCCTTCAGGCTAAATGTGCCTGATTGCCTGCAAGAGGGCAGAGGGTAGAATACAGTAGGATTATAACATTACAGTTATTCTGCAGACTGGCACTAGTCCATGGCAAAATTGTAATTGGTGCTCCGGAATTTTTACTATTAAAACCATTTAATCCTTAAAACATATTAACTTAAAAACTTCATGTTTTAAAAATTGTCTTTTATTTTAAATTTAAAAACAATAAATGTGAACATTTTAATGTACAACAAAAAAGGATTTGTATATTAAACTATGAACTGTTGTTATAGACTATTTTAAGAATAAAGTTTTTTTGATTCCCTGCTTTATTTTATTGAGACTCCATTACATTTTTGTCTTTGTTTTTTCTTAGTGCTTTATTGCTGCTGTTCTTCCTCCTCCTCCTCCTCCTTTTCCTTCTCCTTTTCTTTTTCTCTCCCTCCTCATTGTCTCCCTTCTTGTTCTTTTCCTCATTCTATTCATTCTTGTTTTTGTTCTTTTCCTTTATTTTTCTTCTTGTTCTCTTTCTTCTTCACCTTTATTTCTTCCTTCTCTTCCTCCTCCTCCGCTCTTTCTTTATTGGAGAATGTATTACATTGATAGGTAAGTTCTCCTTCCCAGATGTCAACAAGTAATAGTGCTGGATAAGAATTTTTTTGGAGTAAGATGTTCTCAATCTGAGGAAGGAGGAATATGTGAAATGCTTTTTAATATTTTTAAAAGAGGATTTTGGTATAATTTATTTTCTTTATAATCCTATATATTTTATTTATCTTTTGTATGTTTAAAAATACACAGGTTTACCCAGACTGCCAAAAGGACATAAGACACACAAAAATGGTTAGGAACACCTGTAGAGAGTAGTCTTGATTAGGCACAAGTTGACATATATGGACTCTGACGCATCTTCCAACTTTGAGATTTTATGATTCAGATAATCAGGATGGTGGGGAAGAGAGGGGAAAGTATTCTTGTTTTCTTTTCCCAGATCTATGGATTTAGAGTCTAGGATGAGAGAGGTGACTCCAAGTTCTTTGTAGGCTAAAAAAAATAAGAGACTGTATTGGTACAGGGAAAGATTGATCTAAAAATTAAGGCAGAATGAAATAAATTAGGGAATGAGATTTTAGAAGTGTTGAGACATGTATAGCTTTGCCAAACCAAAATCCACTGGACAGAAACCAACAAATGATCTAATATCTATTCCAGTCAGGACTGGGCTTGTGTACTTGTATAAAGAGACCTATTAAAAATAGGAGATTGACTTGGCAAAATAGTATGAATGAGGAGCAAAGTCTCCTCTCTGACTATATGTATAGCAAGGATTAAGTGATAAATCCTCTGTAAATTTTGTAATTTTTCTTTTCATAGGTTAGTTTAATTTTTTGCATGTTTCCTGGTGGTATTTAGTGGATAAAGTTTTTAGGTTTTGGAATTCCAGCAAGCAAGGTCTCTAAACACAAGAGCAAAAAGAGCTGGTTATTGACAGCTCAAAAGCTAGCCTTTGAGCACCAATGAATTGCCTTTTTCTCTATCTGCCTGAGCATCATGGACAAATGATTAAATCTCTCATTCCGGATTGCTGCTTCCTAATCTGATCCTCTGCTTTGTTCAGTGGCAGCCTATTAATCTTCCTAGATAATAGATATAACATTGAGAAGAAAGTTAGAGCTCATTTAGTTTCTTCATTTTACAGATTAAGAAACTGAGATTTAGAGAGGAAAAATGAGTTGCCCTGATCCTGACAACAATCCTGGGGAGATTTAGGGGCACTGTTTCTATTTAAACTTGACTTTCTATTTCCTGCTCTCTCATACTGAGCTATGGGAACTGTTTTTGTCAATAATATTCTACTTTTTAATTACATCAAAATACAGTTTTGAATATTCATTTTTGTAAGATTTTTGTATTGCAATTTTTTTTCCTACCCTCCTTTACATTCCCCCTCCCCAAGACATCAAGCAATCTGATATAGGTTGTGCATGTATAATAATTTAAAACATATTTCCATGTTAGTCATGATGTGAAAGAAAAATCATAACTAAAGAGAAAAACATGAAAAAGAAAAAGCAAACAAATAAAAAAGTGAAAATAATATGCTTTAGTCCACATTCAGTCTCCATAATTCTTGCTCTGGATGTGGATGACATTTTCATCCCAAGTCTATTGGAATTTTCTTGGATCACCACCACGTTGCTGAGAAAAGCTAAATTGTTCATAATTGATGATCACATAATCTTTCAGTTACTGTGTATAATATTGAGATGTGTTTTATGACATTTGTGAAGGAGAACAGAGGCATTGCAGCTCTAGTGTCAGACTTGAAGTTTGGAACATGGTTTGAATCCTTCTTCAAATGCTAATTGTGACTCTGGGAATTTCACAAAGTTCTCAGCCTCAGTTTGTTCACTATGAAGTGAGGATAATAATAGTACCTATGTCCCAGAGATGTGAAAATCAAATGATCCTTACATGCAAAGTGCTTTCTACAAACCTTGTAGTATTGATGTGTTTATTGCTCTCATTTATATTTTTGTGTCCAATTTTTGGGACTCCACTTGGGTTTTTTGACAGAGATATTAGAGTGGTTTGCCATTTACTTTTCCATCTCTTCAACCTGAAAAGGGAATTGGATTTGGGAAATAACTGGAATCCTATGATACAAGTGCTTAACATGTCTTGGTTTAGTCATGCTTTCATTGATCTAATTAAATAATTTTACTATTATCATGGAACAAGGAGATTTATGCATTGCAAGAAGAACCTAAGAGGAAATGAGGATTTTTTTTCCAAAAAAGATAGGGGCATATGAGTCAATGAGAGCAATGCCTAGGAATAATAATAATAATAGTAATAATAATAAATCTAACATATATCACTTCAAAGTGATCATCTCATTTGATCCTCAAATATTCCTGTAAGATGGACACTGCAACATCCTTTCCCCCTTGGCACATTTTGGAGAGGTAGGAGCAACCTATTAAACAGTGATGACAATTTTTCTAGATTGGTAGTTGGACAGGAATCCATTAGACATTGAGGGCAGGGACTGCCTTTCACTTTAATAAATTCCTATTGTATTAGCACTGTGATAAGCTCTGGGGATGTGTAGTACAAAAAAAGCTCTTAATAAATATTTATTGATTGATGAATTGGCAGTTGGAAAACATACTCAGAACTTAATACAGATATTTACTTCATGGGTAAAAGAGCTAAGAATCTAATCCAGGAATAGACATCAGAACTGGTAATCAGAAAGAATTATAGTGGTGGTCAAATGAAGAGAAGAGAGGGAGTTGCAATACTAAAACTGCTCAAAGAAGAAGAGGTCAGGGAGTCAAGTCTAGGCTGGCACACACTCGATTAAGCAATGTAGACCAAGACAGGGGTACCATAGAGAGCCAAGAATGAGTCAGCATGAGAAACACCCAAGAAGCAAGATCTCATGCTCCTCCCTTCTCTGCAGCTAAACTAATGTGTCAGTACATTTACATCCCATATATTTTTAAAAATCTTTTTACTCATATAATTTATTATGTCTAGAATGCCTATCACCACCCAATCTTTACTTCCACCAATGCTAGTTACCAAATTCATTTAAATATGCTCGTCTCTACCAATTTCATGGATCGTTTCCCATTTAGGACTCATAAGGCATTTATTTGATTCTCACTCATGCACTTATCAATTCTATTTTACATTACTTCTTCATATATGTGTTAATCCTGTGTTATCTAATCTCTATGTCTCCCATAGACACCAGTGAATGTTCCACCATAAATGATGTATAGAATTAAAATGAATTGAATTGATTAGTTGTTAATGCTCCTTAATGTTAAAGGGACCTCAAGGAAGAGCATGATAGTCTCATTCCACTAGGCTCTGAATTGGGATTTTCCATTTCTTCATAGGACCACTGTAACATAAAATGCCTCCATGCAAGGACAGTTCAGGCATCCAGCTAGAAATAAAGAAACTCTAGGTCTGCATACTCTCCTTAACAGAGAGGGTCTGACAATTGTACAAATGAACCAAACACATCCTTTTGCCCTTTCCCTGCCTCATCTTGGCCATTTCTTGACTATTTATGACTTTATACTTTTGTGGAGTGACATCTGATCACAAAAAGGTGGGCTTTTTCTTGAAAAATGTCTCAAGATGGGCCCTACCTCATATATAACTGAAGACAGCCTCCTACTGGGGAAATGTGAAGACTTCCTGTGGGAATTCAGGCAGGTGTTTGACAACCTCCTTAAACCCTAGTTGGGTCAAGTAGCAGATCAGGCAACTCAGACAGGGAGGAAAGTACTTGATTAATTATACCAATTCTTCCCAAGTCCTAAGCAAGGATTTGGCTTGGTATGAACAAGCCATATATGGTCATTTGCACATGAATTTATAGAGTTCCTTCTAATAACAAGAATATATAGTTCAATGATGTTATGTCACTAGATATTTTGATGAACAATCAAATTGTAAGATGTATCAAAAATATGAAATCAAAGATTATATAGTTTGTATTTTCTTTTATGCTTTGGAATGACTAAATCATGATAGCCAGAAAAAGGTAGACTCATCAGATAGCAAGAGTGAGGGAAAACTGATATACTTGTTAATTGTGGATTCCATTGACATTGTTATCCATGAAATATCAAGATAATGTAAATAACCTCCTCCAAGATATTGAGTAGACACTGATAAGAGTCAAATATAATGAATAAAACTATACTGGTTGTGCTCAGTGATGAGAGAGAGAGAGAGAGAGAGAGAGAGAGAGAGAGAGAGAGAGAGAG
>JAJPUD010006635.1:36265-56851 GCA_023553655.1 Myrmecobius fasciatus | reverse complement strand
AGAAATCTGACCATATCATCCCTTGCTCAAAAGTCTTTGGTGATTATTTCATTGGTTCCAGAATATAATACATATTCCTCATCCTGAAACTTAAATCTCTCCAATTTGACTGTGAGTTTCTCTTTGTAGATCATCCACATTATTCTCTTGCATGAATTCTAGCTAGATTGTAAACTCCTTGAAGTTGTCATTTTCTATTTCTGAGCACTTATAGTGGCCATCCCCCTTGCCTAGAATTCACTTCCTTCTTATTTCAGTTTCTCAGAATCTTATCTTCCTTCAAGAAACACCTCAAATATTGCTTTCCTTATGAAGCCCTTCCCTAAAACCTTTAGGTCTTAATGTATCAAATTTCTTTTTATTCATCTATCTGTGTGATCATAATAACCACAATAAAAAAGACATTTATATAATGTTTTAAAGTTCACAAAGATCTTTACATACATCATTCCCTTTGTGCTTCAAAGCAGTTTTATGAAATGGCAAGTGCTGTTAGCCTTATTCTATAAATAAGGAAACTGGGCCTCAGAGAAATTTAAAGTTGCTCTTGGTCACACCGTTAATGGGTTTCTGAGGTATGATATGAACCCTTGTATTCTGGATCCCAAGTCCACTATTTATCATCATTCCACCATCACTCCCTTCCTTTTCTGATCCACAGAATGTAAGCTTCTAGTGATTAAGGAAATGTTTTGTTTATTTTCTTTAAATCTCTAGAACTTAGTTCGGCACACTTTATATATAGTGGTACTAAATAAATATTTGTTTGAATTGCCATTAAAGATAAATAAAATAAAGTAAAATAATAATAAGCAAGTATAATGAAATAAGTAATTATAGGAATATAATTAATAATACATAAAAATAAAGAATATTCCTTAAATTAACCATCTCAAACTCAAATTGAGTTTTCTAAAAGTTTATCATTTTATGTTAGTACAATTTAATATTTTTCTTCATAAATAATTGTTAATTTATTATATTTCTTTGGACAAAAAAGATAAAAGTCCACATAATATATTTTGAAGGATGATAAGCAGATCTATGGCAGCTTGGTGGTCCTACAGTTAGGACAACCTGAGTTCAAATCTGACCTCAGATATTTACTGGCTATGTGACTGTGGGCAAGTCAGTCTTACGTTTGCTTCAATTTTTTCAATTCTAAAATGGGATTCATAATAGTACTTGTCTCCCAGGGTTGTTGCATGAATCAAATGAGATAATAAGTGAAAACTTCTTAACATAGAACCTGGAATATGTTCACACTTAATAAATGTTTGTTCCCTTTCTTTTCCTTTTTCTTTTTGAATTAGGAATTGGAGATCCCCAAAACATAAGATAAGAATAATATACTCAAGGTTGGTAACCGATCTTTTATATAGCATGGGTAGATTGGCTGCAGGCCATGTCCGTTTCAGCTAGCCATGTCTCAATTGGGTATTATTTTACAAGGGACACTTTAAAATGGAAAGAAGTAAATAAACTCGTCCTCTTTTTTACTTTATGTCTGATTTAGTAAAATTAAAGAGTCATAGTAGAAAATATTTCTAAATGGTAAGAAAGTAATTTTGAAGCCAGATTATATCAGCCCAGGAGATTTGATTGTTAATTATTCAGGGTGAGAATTTAAATCTTGAAAACTAGAAAGACCCTACAAAGCAGGGGTGAATTTATTGTTTACTAAGTCCCTTGAGACTTAAGAAAGTAATAGAGAAAAATGTTTACTATGCAGAATAAACTTCAGTTTGAATACATGCCATGGGAATATTTTTTTTCCCTTGAGATACGGTTGTTAAATACTAAACTTATCTCTGCCACTTACCAGTTATCTTGGTTTTAGCAAATTGTTTATCTCTGCTTATTCTGCATGTCCTCATTTGCCTCTTACCTCTCCTTTCAATTTCTACCAGCAGTAAAGGGAAAGTTGTTTTTGTTATCATTATATATTTTTATTTTACTTTTGCCTTCATATCCCCATCTTTTAGTGCTTTGCATGCTCTCTGTGTGTCTGTACATGCATAGATATATCTTTTACTGAGTTTGCCAACCGCTTACTCACTGAACATTGAAGGTAATTGACTTACCCAGGATGATGCAACTTGCATGTATCAGAGGTGATACTCAAATCCATGTAATCTGGATGCCAAAACTAGTTTTCTGTTAACAATGTCTTGTGACAACTGTGTATCAATTAAATTTTAGTAGAATTATTAGTGTAAAATGAGTGTTAGACTCAATTTTATATCTACATTTGGAAGATGCTTCAGAGCTTGGAAACTGAGGTTTTGAGTTTAATTGGCTATTTCATGATCAGCAGAGAAGATCAGAATTTGAACTCAAGCCAATAAGACTTCATGTTCAGAACTCTGCTTTGCAAAGGCACACAAAGTCCTTTTAAATCACCAATCATTTACCTAAATAAATTAAAACAGACAATTCAGTAACCATCTAATTTTCTTAAAATAAAGCACGTGTATCTGATAATAGGGCAGCTAGGTGGTACAGGGAGCACCAGGCCTGGAGTCAGGGAGGTTCATCTTCATGAGCTCAAATCCTGGCTCAGACACTTATTTTCTGTATGACTGTGGACAAACTACTTTACCTTATTTGTCTACATTTTCTTATCTATAAAGTATAGTCAAAAAAGAAAATGGCAAACCATTCCAGTATATTTTGCCAAGAAACCCCCAAATGAGGTCATGGGGAGTTGAACATGACTGAAAAGCCACTGAACAAATATGATTATGAAAGACTAGAGTATCCTCTGGTCCATTTCCTCATGTTCTTGGATGGAGAACTGAGACCACTGTGTTGAACTTGGGGTGCTACAGGTAAACTTAACCACTTTAGCTGATCTCTATTCCAGGTTCTGTTCTATTTGCTCTCTCCTAGGGTCACTTCTCTTGGTGTGTTTTTTTTTTGTTTGTTTCATTCTCAGCATCCCTGAAAGCAGATGATCCTTCACAGACCTAGTTAAGATCATTGGCTTACTCTGGAGTCCCAGGGGTCTATTTGTCTGTCATCGGTTCTCATATGAGCTGCCTTTTTTTCCTTCCAGAAACCCATTGAAAGAGTTTCACTTTCCCAATTTGTTTGGCTCCAAAGTAATAACAGGTCTTGACAATGAGGACCACATTAATTTTAAATAAAATGAAAGAATGAAGACATCAATAAAGAATTTAGAAGATATAAAAATGATATTGGTAAGGTCACAACAAAGTGCCATGGAAGGAGAAAAAAACTGGCAAAGGTTTGAGAGGAAAATGTTGAGATAAATGGAACATGTGTTCAAATATCAGTAGAAAGTATTTGAGTAAGAATTGAAGTATTTTAGTAGGAATACTAGTGAAATGAATGAATTAATGAATTTTGAGATTAAATATTCATAGACAAGTTGTAATGAGAAGAGAAGCTGAAAGTGACAGAAACTACTACCGAAAAACAGCCTAAGGTATAATTTGTCTACTTTAAGTCAAGTAACCTTGAATTTAATTCCTACTTCTGAGAAGAATAAGCTAAGTAATACTGGAAGTGCTGTTCTGATCTTAATACTATAGTTAAAAAACAGTAATCTGTTCATAATACCCATAGGTAATTTTATACTCAATTCTCCTTTTCTGCTATACTCTGAAAATGGAAATATTCTTATTTATTAATTTCCTCAAAAAAGAAGAAAAATTAAACCTATAATAAACCTATAAAATGCATTATAGTCAGCCACTGTATGTGAAACAAGTGAATATTTATTGGATTTATTGGAGCATGATTGGAAAAAGGCTAAAAGTTTTATGGTGCATGAATGTCATAGAATATTGTTGAGATGTAAAACCAGATTAATAAAAACATTCAAAAAATTTGGGAAGACTTGTATAAAGTGATACCAAGTGAAAAGCACTTGAAAAAAATAAGTACAGCCTCCTTCAAATGGTACCAGGAGGACAAGTTCACTTCTGACTTTCACTAGCTATGTAATCAAAGGGAAATCACATAATCTGAGAATCAGGTTCCTCACCTATAAAAATGCAGATAATAATATCTACAAAGTACTTTGCTAATTTTAAACTTGTTAATAAATATCATGAACTATTATAATCAAGAGGAATAGGAACTGAGAAAAAAAGGAGTGTACAAGGAAAGATTAGGACCACTACTGGAAAATCACTAAAGGTAGTCAAAAACACAATATATAATCCAAATGTGCTAAAATAATAAAAGCAGCACTTCTTGTCATAACAGAAAACTGGAAACAAAATTTGTGCTTATCTTTTGGAATATTGCCTCATTCATTTTGGCATATAAATATAATATAATATTCTCACATCAAAATAAACAATGGATTAGAAGAATTCAGAGAAGTAACAGAAGATTTATATAAACAAATGCAGAGTGAAACAGAACAGGACAACAATGATTACAATGGTGTAAATGAAGATAACATTGAAAAGAAACCAAAGTCTGAATTATTACCATTGTTAGTTCCCCACAGGAAGAGATAATGAAACTTACCCCTGCCCTTTTGGTAGAGAGGTGGTATACTGCATATGCTATCAGCTCCAGTCTTTATTACAAAAGAAGGCATAGTAGACTAAGTGTGAGGAGTAATATACAAAAACCATAGCCAAGAATTACATAGATGTAGATATATAGATATAGATATAGATATATAAATAGAGATAGAGATATATCTATATCTAGATATGTCTATCTAGCTATCTGTCTATGTGTGTAAAAATATGTTGTAATGCTGCCTGGCTTTGCTGTTCCAGAAATAGAACTTGGCCAACTAAATCTCCACTCAGTGTTCTAAGGATATCCCCAATACACTGGAGGTGTCTTTCTCTAATGCTATTTGAGGCCTGAGCCCTCAAACCAATATGTGCCTCCTTATCCTCACTATTAATGACTATTAAATAAACTTCTTTTAATCAATTAAACATTTTTAATTTTTTGGAAGTGTTACTTTTTTTATAGCTATTAACTTCAAAGATACAGCAAAAAGTAGAAGCATTTCCCCCCAATACCTTGAGTTTATGCCCTTCCCTATAGCACTTTAATCCTAATGAAGAGAGTGCTGAGACTTAATAGTTTCTTTTTATAAAGTATTGGTCCTATTAGTTCATGTCCAAAATGTACCATTTCTGTGTCTCTCAGCTACAGATGGGCTGGGTCCCAAAAGGCTTCAAGGCTAAACTAGCAGGCCACAAAACTCAGCTTGGATTCCACTTATAGGTGGCTTACCTTCCTGACCTTTTGAAATTCAGAAAGTTGTAGCAATAGAAAAAGCAGAAAGTTCCTTTTTTCTTACTGTGCTCCTGGATTCTGACAGCTAGTGGAAGCTCCCCTTTCCTCAGCCTATGTTTGTCTCCTTCAGAGACACCTATAAAGGATCCAGTCAGTCACTGGTTGGTTTCAACTTCTAGAGGAGAAAAGAAATGATAATGAACAGCCAATCTCATCTCTTCCCACCTTTACTTGGCTAAAATTTCTGAGAATCCTAGATGTGGACCTGAATTGATTATTTGCTGGTCTTGTTTGGGCTATTATTCATTAGTTTTTCAAATTATATGTCCATTCTAAGCCATAGCACTGATGCTGACATAAGTTCTGCCCCAGTTTCTAATTATATGGGTATTGATTGTAATAATACGAGTAGAAAAAGTTCCTGGATCAGTGAGATCCTTATTTTAGGCCTCTCCCAGATGAGGAAGACTCACTCACAGACCTGGCACATGTAAAAGTTGCCACAGATCAGGGCAAGGAAATGCCGTAACCAGTTCATATAAGCCAATTGCTAAATTTTCAGTGTATTTACATTTTCAGAAATCAGCAAATGCTATAAACTAGGTTTGATTTATTGCTTTGTCGATTTCTAGATTTAAGAAAGTGATGGAGAAAATGTTGATTAAATTTATGTATGTCATATGGAAAGAAAATGATATACCTAAAAATTAAGAGTAAATGTAACAAAAACTATAAAGAGCAAATGAAGAGATAGGAAAAGATATCTTTCAAATGAAGAGATAGGAGAAAGCATCTCTCAAATAAAGAGACATGAGAAGATATCCTTAACATAGCCCTTCCTGGAGGAGGAGGTTCATTGTGACATATTACCCATGTTTCTGAACTTTCTCAATATATTGATCAATTGTGCTAGTTTTTTCTCTCTAAAAATATACAATTTTTCTTATGAAATGGTTCTCAGGGAAGGAGAAAGGAAGAAATATGTGGGACACCATGGTGATATAAGAAACTGAAAACATTAATAAAAAATTAAATGTGTCATATGTGTTTCATTTTTCCCCCCAGAGAGCTGGTTGTTAAATATTTACCAAACATGTCATTGGATCAAGGTGACCTCATTAACTTATGTGTGGCCTCTTCTTATGTAAATCTCCATTCCTATGTTAAGGGGCAGAAAGTTATCACCAGGGGAAGCACATGTAAATACCATGAAGGAATCCAGAAGAGACCACACACAAATGAAAATTTTTTTCCAGTGTCCTTGTCTTTCAAGTTTATTTTTGTTATCTGGTTTTGTTTTATTTTTTTTTTTGAAAATTCATTTTAGATTATTAAACAGGAGCTGGCTAAAAAGGATTAGCTTGAAGTGCCTCCAATGTGACTGGGAGTCCTAGTGGGGACAATTTCTGACACCTTTTGCTTCATGCTGAAGTAGGGTGCTGCTTTCTATTCCATTGAACTAAATCTTCATCAAATCTCTACCCATACTGCTAACATTAACCATGCAACAAGAATTAGCAGTCAGCAATTTTATTTTTGTATGAAGAGGAATAAAATGATACCCATGAAAAGGTAATGAACAAAAAGAGAAGGGAACCTTTTGTTTTATATATATATATATATATATATATATATATATATATATATATATATATATATATATATATATATGTGGCTGGTTACTACCAGCCTAGCCTGCTGATTATAGAAGAAGAAATTGCCTTCTACATTGAAGTTCATCATGGGAAGAAGGGGAAGACATAATAATAGTGAATTATGTAAATAGTGAAGAGAATAGTAAACAAGAAGTACTTCCATTGTTGGTGCAGAGGCAGAGACATGAGACAAATGGCTCACTATCACTGCTAATTCCTGGCTATCTTTTGGCATAATCACAACTCAGAGGCAATAGTTGTTGCTGCTGCTAGATCTGATTTGTTTCTTTGGAGGAGAAAGTTGGACAACAAAATTTCTTTGTGCTTGCTTTTAAAGTCCCAAGAGGAGGGTGAACCACAAACTTTGCCCTTCAAACTCCAACTTCCAATTGCAAACTAATTTTTTGGCTCCTCTCTCCCAGAAATCCTCAAAGCTTCCAAGATTACAAAATTCAAAATATCCTGCACTGATGGACCCTGCTGAGCTTTTGCTTAAGTATTTCTCATATCCAAGACAACACCCACATTTCAGTGGGAGGTATACTGAGATATATCTATATCTATCTATATATATAGATAGATATAGATATAGATATATCAAGAGTCTAGAGTTTAAGTTCAGCTTCAATAGCTGAGTGACCACAGATAAATCACTTAAACTCCTCAAGTCTTAAGTTCTTCATTTAAGAAATTCAAAGAATACAAAGAAACAAGGAACACACAGAGATAGCCAGAAAATTGGAGAATACATGTATCCATGGTGTGCATGGTTAAAACAACTCAATATAGAGTAACCCTTGTGCTCTAAAAATGTTATTATCTTGCTTTCTTCTAGGTAACATCTTGTTTCTTTTCGACATTTCTGCTTTCCTTTGCATAATTTCTCCTACCCATGAAGTTTTTATTCTGTGCTGGGGCTCTCCACTAGTCTCATAGTCTTTGTCTTGCCCTTGGTACTCAATGATGGAATTTACAGGCCATTTGCTGCTCCTTTTGGCCATTTACTACAGTTTAAAATCTAATAAGCATGTTTGTGGCAAGGAAGGACTATAGTTCTTTTAGTGCCTAGTAGAGCATAATGATCTACTACTCCTAGTCAAGCATTGAGAAAAAAGTCCACAGAATATGCAAGATAAAATTTTCTTCTTTTGTTCACTCTCTTTGTCATGGTGCTTACTCAAAGTCCATGGTCTAGCCAACTATCTGACTTGGGGTTAGAAATTCCTTTATATGCTTATAAAATCCCTAATTTTCAGACTGGATCATTTGTCACCCTTTCAGTGTTCTTCCCACACCACCAAAACCTTCAGAAGATTAATGTGCAATAGGAATGACTGAAACTTCCTGCACAGCAGGAACAAAGTGGAGAAGGTGATAAGCTTCAGCTTTGTTCCACTCTCCTTTTATTATGGCATATTAGTTGTTAAATTTTTTTATTGTTTCTTCTGAATTCTGGTAAAAAGAAAACATTCTAAACTCTTTTTCCCCCTGAGGCAATTGAGGTTAAATGACTTGCCCAGGGTCACACAGCTAGGAAGTGTTAAGTGTCTGAGACCAGATTTGAATTCAGTTCCTCCTGACTTCAGGGCTGATGCTCTATCCATTGCACCACATAGCTGCCCCTCACATTCTAAACTCTTAACAGAAATATGAGTGATAAGATAATCCATAGCTTCTATAAGTGTCTATTGGCACTTCTTATGAGAATTAATTAGAACTAAAAGGTTTATTTTGCTATTTAGAAAGACTTTACTTCTGCAGCTGTGGACAACTTTTTAAAGTTAATCATATGTAACTAGAGACATACAATCCTATGACTTCTTTTATACATTTTGAATTTTAAAAAGTGATACCTATGAGAGTAGGGGATGGAATACACCGATCTAAAGCCAGAACTCTCAGTGAGCTAACTTATTGAGTTGTTTTGGTTGTGTCCAACTCTCCATGATCCTATTTAAGATTTTCTTGCCAGAGACCTGATTAGTTTGCCATTTCTGTCCCCAATTCATTTTATAGATGAGGCAAACAAGATTAATTAACTTTCCCAGAATCACACAGCTAAGATATGTCTGAAGCCACATTTGAAATCAGGTCCTCCTGACTCGAAGGCCAGCACTCTATCCACTGTGTCACCCAGCCATTCTTGGTGAGATAAGAGAATGATTTTAAAGGGATCGTAGTTCTGAGTTAGACTTTTTTTTTGGTCCTATTTGACTTGACTCTTCTCTGGTTATAGATCCTATGCTTTACACTTCTAGAGAGTATCCAGAGTGGGGATAACCTCAATATCATAAGAACATCAGTTGAATAAAGAGGGGAAGTTTAGCCTAAGAAACAAACAAACAAAAAAAATTAGGATGAAAGAATTCTCTTCAAGGATTTGAAGGACTGTCACATAGCAGTGTCATTGCAGGATTATGCATGTTCTACATTGGAGAAGAATTAAAAATAATGGGTGGAGGCTGTAGAAATATAGATTTCAGTTTGATATAAACAAACACTTCTTAATAATTGGAATTGTCCCGAGGGAGAATGAGTTGACTCAGGAAGTAAGGAGTTCTCCCACTAGGAAGTATCCAGTTAAAAGTTATATGAACATTTGTCAGATTTGTTATAGATTCCAGCTTCTTAAACTGTTCTTTGAAACCCCATGTGGGCTGTTGTAACTGAATGTAGGGGTTGCTAAATTATGATTTATTAATAGTAAATATTTGATTTGTATCTATTATTGTATCTATTTTATATAGCTATATACCCAAGATCATATAAAAGATGAAGAAGGGTAGTGAGTGGAAAAAGTTTAAGAAGCTCTGTAATATAGAGGGAATTCTTGAACAGGGAAAGGTTAGACTAATTGACCTCTATTCTCCCAACTCTAAAAATCTGTGTATTTTGTATTACATAAAACAGAGCATAATCTCTTTGTATGTAGCACAGAGTAAGAGAATGTGGTTGGCTAAGTTTAAACCCATTCCTATTAATGGAAAAAATACTCCAAAGAACCTCATCATTGTGTCATGTTTCTTCAAAATGTGCAGATAGCACATCATCGTTCCAGTTGACCATGATATAATTTGTCAGGATATATGACAAATAGCACGTGGGGCCTCAGAGTAGGACAGCTTTGGTGCCACTGATCTGAAACTGTCACTAACTCCACACTGCTATTCAGGGAGGCTTAGAGCAACAGCATACCCATCCAAAGCTCTTAACAGCATCTCAGATGAATTGCCAGTTATCACAAGAGTTCCCAGTAGGAAAGAAATTTTAATGGCCATTTGACCTTCAGATAAACAAAGTAAAAATCCAGCTTAATAGCAAAAGTCAAATAAATATTTGCCTTGAGAACTTTTATGAACTCTTTCCTGACACTCAGACTGTTATGAAGCCCAGCCTCATATTCTCCAGTCTTTGTCCAGTATTGATGAACAACTTTGGATGATTTGGGCAACATCACAGTCACTGGGGTAACTTCCTTAGAAATGGATATCAGATTTTTACATCTTCCAACCAAATGTGATCAAGGCTGAAATTCTTTCTTTAATCTCTGGTGGGATAAATTACAACCTTTAATTCCATAGCAGCCTATTTCTCCCATGTGCACACATTTAAACTACAGTTTGAAAAAAAGAAGATGACATTTCCCTGTTTCTCATATTTATACCAGCCAAAAGAATACAAAGCCATGGATTTTCCATTATAATGTAGGATTTGAGGACAACTGCATATTTTGAATCTCCAACTTCCATTTACCAAAGACTACAGAGGTTTTTTTTTTTCCTTACTGTGGTTATTGTCATTGATGTCAGAATAACATGAATAGAAAAAAAAAACTCACTATGTGGGAATCATATATGTCATCCACACCTCCATACAAATAGGTTCTCCAGAATGGTTCTCCCTTGCCCATACATGTATACTTCCTTCTTAGTCATTTAAAAAGCAGGTTTATAAATGGTGTTTTTTTTCATTTTGTTGATTAACTTTGATTTACAATATTGCCATTCTATTCAATCATCTCCTTTTTTCTAACTTGATGGCAACCACAACAAATTAAAAGTATCTTAAACATTTTTCCATTCTTACAAATTTCTTTGTCAATCATCCTGCTCAAATTAACAGAAGTCATTTGCAGAATTTTTCATCAGGACAATAGTTTCCTCTTCCCATACGGCTTATCTGTACTCCCCCCCAAAAAAGACACTTTTAATTCTGTTGGTAAGTGTGATTCTATGGCACTAGTACCACTTTTTAGAGATCTTAAACCTACATGTGGAAAGACTTTTAAAGGCCATCTAGTCCAAACCCCTCACTTGAGAGTTAAGAAAACTGAAATCCAAAGAGGTGCGGTCACTTGTACAAGAGCAATAACCTAAAGGGCTTTCCAAATGTCTCCTGCAGGACTGTGTGTGTGCGTGTGTGTGTGTGTGTGTGTAGTAAAGGAAATTGAAAGAGAAGATGTTATTCCCCTTAGAGAGGGTTTTATCAGTTTTACTCATTTACAAATTTAAACTATATTGTGACTCTTGCAATATACCAAATATCCAACACAGTTAAGATTTGATTGTATTACAAGGATAAAATCAGCCCATTTAGGTTAAAGAGATGGAAGTAGGGACAAATCTCAGTTGAGGTCATTCCACTGGGAATGTATATATGCTTGTTGTTTCTATTTTTCTAATATAAATATACTAAATCACATAATTTTAGTCAAATTTTATGGTAAATTATATCTGTGCCATGTATGTATATATTGTTTATGTAGCACATTGCATATAAATATAATTTATAAATAATATGTCTGAAATTAGAAGGGAAGCAGAAATCTGAGAAAAAAATCTTTATATTCATGGATTCTGAGAAAGGCTTCATTTCTAAAATATATACAGAACTGACACAAATTTGTAAGCATGCAAACCATTCTCCAATTGATAAATGGTCAAAGGATATGAACAGATGATTTTCAGTCAAAGAAATTAAAATCATTTCTAATTATATGAAAAAATGCTCTAAATCATGATTGATCAGAAAAATGCAAATTAAGACAACTTTGAGGTACCACTACAGATTAGCCAAAATGACAGAAAAAGATAATGATAAATGTTGGAGGGGATGTGGGAAAAGTGGAACACTAATATATTGTTGGGGAAATTGTGAGCACCCAAAAGGCTATCTTTTGATCCAGCAGTGTCTTTACAAGGTCTGTATCCTAAAGAGATCATAAAAAAGGAAAAAGACCCCACATGTGCAAAAATGTTTATAGTAGCCCTTTTTGTAGTGGCAAGGAACTGGAAACTGAGTTTATGTCCTTCGGTTGGAAAATGGCTTAATAAGTTATATGTGAATGAATAGAATATTATTGTTCTATGAAAGGCCTGGAGAAACTTAAATGAATTGATGTCAAGTGAAGTGAATAGAACTAAGAGAACACTGTACACAGCAACAACAAGATAATGCAATGAACAATTGTGATGGACATGGCTCTTTTCAACAATGAAGTGATTCAGGCCAATTCCAATAGACTTGTGTGGAGAGAGCCATATATATCTGGAGAAAGGACTGTGGCAATTGAACATGGATCACCACATAGTATTTTCACCTTTTTATTGTTAGTTTGCTTTTTGGTGTTTTTTTTTTTTTTTTGCTCATTTTTTTTCCTTTTTGATCTAGTTTTTCCTGTGCAGCATGATATATGTGGAAATAGGTATAGGAGAATTGTATGTGTTTAACTTATTGGATTGTTTATTATTTAGGGATAAGAGTTAGAGAAGAGAGGGAGAAAAATTTGGCTTTTGCAGGGGTGAATGTTAAAAGTTATTCTTGCATGTATTTTGAAAATAAAAAGCTATTATTTAAAAAATAAATCAATAAATAATGTTTGGTCCCTAATTTCATTGATATAGAGCTGCCCATGAGGAACTCCATTTACTGCATTCTGAAAACTTGTAACTATTTCCAATTAGCATGCCAAAAAGAATAACAAAATCATTTCTGTAAAGCCCATAAAGTTATTTAGAGAAACAAACAATACAGAGTTCTTTAAGGCTTTGTGGTCATAAATGATTTGTCTGTGCAACAAAGCCATGGGTATCAGTAATAGGACCTTGGCATTCCTGATATAGAGGCTCTCTAACCATGTATCATGTCTTTCATAAAATAAATATAATGAGAATATAATTTTAAAGTGATGTAGCATAGAAAATATTTAATTTAATTTAAAATATATGAATTAACTTTACTACTTATATGAAAATTATATTGATAGCAAGATACTTGTATAATAACATTTAATACGATTTTCCCCCAAGTTAGGCCTTTAGTGAAATAATCCTCTCAAATATCAGGCAATTAGAGATCAGGCAAGTCCAGGGATCATCATCAGGAAATTCCAATCAAATCTAAAGCCCAGAAGAGATAGCACTTGGCAAGAATAGAGGAGAAGGGACAAATTAAAAAAATCTAAAATTGTTAACTCAGATTCTATTTCATGTTACTCATAATCCAAGGTGATTAATTTATCATTCTTTGAGTGTCAAAAAGATCATCAGGATGAGATGTCTCTTATTTGAACTGTATTCCCCTTCAATACACTACAAAGCACACATGCACATATTTTTATAATTGGGATTCTGAAAACTTGTAACTATTTCCAATTAGCATGCATGCCAAAAAGAATAACAAGGTCATTTCTATAAAGCCTATTAAGTTATTTAGAGAAAGAGATCCAAGATGGTAGACATTTAATGACACTTTACCCACAATATGGCCTCAATATACCTCTCTACTTTAATGCCCCATTCTCCTTAAGAGATAAAAACATTGAATTATTGGCCACTCCTAGACTTTTTTTTCTATTCCCAGAATTTAATGCAGTGCCTGGCATAGTAGGTACTTAATAAATATTAATTGATTGACTACTTGTACTTTGCAATCTTTACTCCTTTGCTAATGCTATTCTATTCCCTTCTTTTATACTATAATCCTTAGAGAACTTAAAAATATAGTTTATTATCTTCTGTGGGAACATTTAAGATCAGCAGTTTGACCAATGGAATGACCAATCATATTCCCAAAAGACTGATGATAAAATGTGCCATCCACCTCCTGCCACACAAGATACACATTGACATGTTTTTGGATATGATTGCTGTATGGATTAATTTTGTTTGACTATGCTTACTTGTTACAAGGATTTTTTTTTCTTTCTCTTTGTTTTCAGTGGTGGGAATAGGGAATAATTTCATCAATAGTGGTGCCAAAAATTAGAATCATTGAAACATTCTTTTAAAGCACAGAAAATAGAAGTCAGCCAAAGTAGGACAGTTTTGAGTAGCATTTAGAATTAATTAAATATTTTAAAAAAACCAAGAAGCGTGAGATAGAGATGCATAGTTTTGTAGAGTATTCTTTTTGTTTTTTGCATATTTGCAGATGTTCTTTCTGGGGAAAATGGTTAAGTTCAGAATAATTTCTTTTAAAAAAAAGAAAGGAAGAAAAAACATGAGGAGCTAGCATGCAGCAGCACTCTTACTGAAGAAGAACCATATTAGAGATCCAAAAAGACCTTAAATTCCATATAGTCTGAGCTCCTGTTTTTATTGATAAGGAAGAGATTCCAAGAGGTTAACTGGCTTATTCGAGGTTATCCAAGCAATAAATGGCCAAGCTGAGGCTCAAACATGGCTTCTGTTACTCTATTTGGTGCATTTTTCATCATATCACACATCCTCTCATAATGCATTATTTTAAAGTCTTCATCCACTCTCTCCTTGATTCTGTTCCTGTTGATCATTATCTCCTCTATTTCTTGGACCAGTTTCAAACTCCCTTGTGATAATTATTGGATTTTCCCCACATGTGCCCAACCTCAACTTTCCTAGGCTTTCCTATGTTGATCACCTTAGTAACAGTGATATCCTTGGCCACATTCCATCCCCACTCCATACCATCCATGATTGGCATGCATATGACATGTAGAGATGATTCATGCTTCAGGTATGGGTTGAATCTCTCTGAATTACACTTTATCTCTGAGAGTATTATTCTATAATTCCCTCCAACTTCTATGATAGATGTTGGTAAAAAGCTTCAAAATTATCAGAAGAAACATACTGTTTTGCTCAATGAACTATTAAATTGGCTTATCTATTGTGTATTAACACCTATTTGGAAAAAGTGAGGAACTTCTTGGAAAGACTAAAGAAAATGATCTAAGATTTTCTCTTTCCATGCTGTGATTACACTAAGGTGATATACTAGAAATACCAACAGGGAAGGGCTTTTTCTATAGTTTTCAGTTTTAGGATGAACTCTACTAGGGAGTGTCTAAGGACCTATACTTTGGACAGTGTACATCTCAATTATAGAGATGACTTAGGAATCTTTCCAAATCACCCAGTAAAAGGGATTTAATTCAATTTGATTCAAAGTAGGATGCAAGCACCTACTTTGTGCCAAAGTCTGTGCTAGGTTTTGAAAATGCAAAGGTAAAAACCAAAACAAATTCTTCTCTCAAAGAGCTTACAGTTTAGTAGGGGGAACAGCATTTAGCTGTTATACATATTATATATTATATTTGATGCCACTAGAGCGGTATAGCCAAGAGAATGGCTAGAAAGGAAGATGTCCACTTCAGAAATGAATTTAGTCATCAGCTCCTTCATCTCAGTAGCCAACTAGGGGATTCCCTTATTTCAAATCATAATATATATATACATATATATAACATACATATTAATTTAGCAAATAAAAATTGCAATATGTCAACAAAAATACAAAGTAATTTCAGGGGAGGGAAACACTAACAACTAAAGGAATAAACAAGACCTTATGTAGGATATGACAGTTTGGCTGAGTCTTAAAAGGATCTAGGGATTCCAAGAGGTAGAAATGAGACAGAAGGTTTCAGGCATGAGGGCCAGGCTGTAGAAAGATGTGTTTGCAGGAGATGAAATGTAGTTTACAGAAAATGGCAAAGGGCCAGTAGGTCTCAAAGTAGAAATGCAATATCTAATCAACATAGAATGATAGTCCAAAATCAGACTGAGAAGAACTTTTAAGTGCTAGGATAAGGAATTTGTGTTTTATCTTAGAACAATAGGGGAGCCTCTGAAGCTTTTTGAGCAGAAGAGTTATAAGATTAGACCTGTGCTTTAGGAAAATAGGGAAGGAAGACTGGTTGTTTGAATTAAGGCATTGACTTTTAACTTCATATTGTTCCCTGGTGTGGGTTCAATTAACTTACTAAGCTAAAGCAGTTTAAGGATTTTTTAATCAATTAATTATATCTATGAGGTGGGTGGGGTGGGAATTTATGTGGGAGGAGGAATGAGTGCCCAGGTGTCTCTCTGAATCAAGTGTGCATGGTGTGAAATTTCTCCCACAATCTGTAGGATATATTTTTTTATTTTTTTCTTAAAGCTGAATTCTCTCTATTTTTTTAAGCTCTGATCCCTACTTTGCTGGTTTAGTAAAGCGTTTTAAAAATTACCTTCTGAATTATGGTCCCTTATTATATATCATAGGTTTATAAATTTTGACCTGGAAAGCACCATAGGGCACATGGAGGTCACCCTCCTTATTTACAGATGACAAAACTGAGGCTCAGAAAAGTTGGTGACTTTTCCGGAATCACTTAGCTGATATATGACTGAGGAATTCATTTTTTTCATTTCCTTTCTGGCTGATCTCTCTTGGCAGCAATCTTTCTGATGGCATCACGTGACTCTACTGAAGGGAAGAGGATAGCTCTTCTTCCTTAATATTGTTGAGACTGAGGACAATTTCTTATAGGTATGATCCACATGGTATGTGTTCATTTAGGTGACCTTGCCATGATACTCGGGTAAAGAAACACTGATCTTTCAGCACCCCTCAGTGGAACCACAGGATGCCACCAGAGAGGTATACCTAAGAGAATGGCTAGAAAGGAAGATGTCCACTTTGGAAATGCATTTAATCATCAGCTCCTTCATCTCAGTAACCAACTAGAGGACTCTTTATTATTTGAAATCATAATCCCTTTGTCCCTGTCTGGTATAAATGGCTTCATAGCTCTTGGGGGTTCAACCAGGAGGCAAGGAGCATATATGCAAACCACTTTATTGTCATATCAAGCAATAAATGACATAATTCAACATCATCATTTTCATTTGCATCCCAGATTGTTTCATCTGCTCTCAAAGCTAGAGTTGAATCTCTTTTCACTCCCTGGGCCACCCCCTCTATGTCCACAAAGCAGATGGCAGGAAGTTCCATTGTCTCCTAATATAGCAGGAGAAAGGGCTGATCTGGTCATTAAAGTGACTCACAGTTAGCAGAAACTCTCAGAAAACATTTTTTGTCTTCTCCACTTGCCTCATACATCTATAGGATCTTTGGCTACTCTGCACACAGTGCCCTATTGTTTTGTTTTGCAAAACTGAAGATGATATTGTGAAGCTAGCACCTTACCAGCACTAAAGAGAAATTCTTGCCTCAGTTTAGACTGGGAAAGAACCTGTAGTTTGCTTGCATGTATTTATACCATCACCATCACCATCTCCATCTCCATCTTGTTACTCCTTCTTTCTGTCTCTCTTGTCTCCCTTCGTCCATAGATTACCAATCCATAACTGGCATCAAACCTCTCAGCAACAAAGGATGAACAAAACTATACCAAACCTGTAATCATATCCATTCAGAAAGATACCTCTTACTTGGGATGTGAGTTTCTATTTTTGTTTTTTGCTTCCTATCATTTCTTCAGCTTTCTCAGGACTCCACAAGAGGTACAAAAATCAAAGGTGATTTAAACAAAATGGAGTGACTTTAATGGAGTGGGCTGGCTCATTGTTGCATTTGCAAAATCCAATAATATTAATTTAAAAGACTGAAAATGAGAGTGGAGGTAATTTACACATAAAATGGCCAGAATGGTGGGGAAATGTTGTATGAGAAGGGTCATTAACAATTTGAGGTATCATAGACAGATCCCTTTACTAGTTTGGTGAAACCTATGGATCTTTTCTCACAATAGTTTTCTCTAAATGTATTTCTAAAAGTAGAGGATTACAAAAGAATCCAATTATGCTGGAATACAGTTATCAAAAAAATTTTTAAAAATCAATAGATTTCAGGTATAGACCGCCTGGGAAAAGAATAGTTTGAACTGAAGAAATGAGATTTGTTGCTTAGAACTTTATGCTTGAAACCATGAAGACATGAGCTCATAATTTCAGGCATTGGCTCCCCTCCTCAAGATAAAGGCATCTGGATATTTTTTTTCTCATTACAAGTCTCATAATAATTTAATATAGCTGGAAGGAAAGAAGGTAGTTGAGAATAATGGAGATGAATTTGGAATTTTATGGAGGTGGGCCCTGAGGATTAGAAGAGAATTCTGGGGGCTGGGTCTTTGGTGAGGTTCAAAAAGGAAGCAACAGGATATAGGGGAAAGGTTGGGACATATTTGTGTGAAAGGAATACTGGGTGCTTCAGAGGAAGTTACTCTCAGAGTTGAGGACTCTCACTTTCACTGGCAGCAGAGACCTTGTCTCCCTCCTTGGAGTTAATAAAGGAAATAGCAAAGAGTTCAACAGAGATTTTTCCCAATAGTTTTTAGGTACTAGTCAGCTGCAAATAAAGATGTGTGCCCTAGCCCATTTCAAAACAAGTATAGGTATACCCCATTTGGGAAGCATAAATGAACCAGCTGTGTTGGCAAAGTGGGTGGCCAAATACTCTGAATGATTTTTTGAAGGTCCCTGCTGTCCAAAACTATCTCCTTCATCAGCTTGTTCTGGAACCTCAAATTCCCATCAATTGAGTTACTCTTTGAGTTAAGATTTTATTTCCAAGTCAGGATCTATATGAGCAAAACTACAAAACACTCTCCATACAAATAAAGTCAGATCTTAACAATTGGAAAAACATCAAGTTCTCTTGGATAGGTCGAGCAAATATAATAAAGACGGTAATACTACCTAAACTAATCTATTTATTTAGTGCTATACCAATCAAACTCCCAAGAGATTATTTAACTGACCTAGAAAAAATACCAACAAAATTCATCTGGAAAAACAAAAGGTCAAGAATTTCAAGGGAATTAATGAAAAAAAAAATGCAAATGAGGGTGGCCTAGCTGTACCAGATCTAAAACTATATTATAAAGCAGTGGTCACGAAAACCATTTATTTGGTACTGGATAAGAAATAGAGTAGTGGATCAGTGGAATAGTTTAGGTTAACAGGACAAAATACTCAATGACAATAGTAATCTAGTATTTGATAAACCCAAAGACCCCAGTTTTGGGGATAAAAACTCACTATTTGACAAAAACTGCTGGGATAATTGGAAACTAGTATGGAAGAAATTAGGCATTGACCCACACCTAACACCATATACTAAGATAAGGTCAAAATGGATTCATGATCTAGGCATAAAGAATGATATTATAAACAAATTAGAACAATATAGGATGGTTTACCTCTCAGACCTGTGGAGGGGGAAGGAATTTGTGACCAAAGAAGAACTAGAAGTCATCATTAATCACAAAATAATAAGTTTGACTATATCAAGTTAAAAAGTTTTTGTACAAACAAAATGAATGCAGACAAGATTAGAAGGGTAGCAGTAAACTGGGAAAATATTTTTACATCCAAAGGTTCTGATAAAGGCCTCATTTCTAAAATATATAGAGAATTGACTCAAATATATAAGAATTCAAGCCATTCTCCAATTGATAAATGGTCAAAAGATATGAACAGACAATTTTCAGACAAAGAAATTGAAACTATTTCTGGTCACATGAAAAGGTGCTCCAAGTCACTATTGATCAGAGAAATGCAAATTAAGACAACTCTGAGATACCACCACACACCTGTCAGATTGGCTAAAATGACAGGAAATGATAATGACAAATGTTGGAAAGGATGTGGGAAAACTGGGACACTGATACATTGTTGGTGGAACTGTGAACGGATCTAACCATTCTGGAGAGCAATTTGGAACTGTGCTCAAAAAGTTATCAAACTATGCATACCATTTGACCCAGCAGTGTTTCTACTGGGCCTATATCCCAAAGAGATTTTAAAGGAGGGAAAGGAACCCACATGTGCAAAAATGTTTGTGGCAGCCCTTTTTGTAGTGGCAAGAAACTGGAAATTGAAAGGATGCCCATCAATTGGAGAATGGCTGAATAAATTATGGTATATGAATGTTATGGAATATTATTGTTCTGTAAGAAATGACCAACAGGAGAATTTCAGAGAGGTCTGGAGAGACTTGCATGAACTGATCCTTAGTGAAATCAGCAGAACCAGGAGAACATTATACACAGCAACAAGACTATACGATGATCAATTTTGATTTGTCATGGTTCTCCTCAACAAGGATGTGATTCAAACCAGTTGTTCAGAGATGAAGATAGTCATATACATCCAGAGAGAGGCCTGGGGGAACTGAGTGTGAACCACAACACAGCATTTTAACGCTTTCTGTGAATATTTCCATGCATTTTGTTTTCCTTCTTAGGTTGTTTTTTCTTCTTCTCTTTCTAGATCTGATGTTTCTTGTGCAGTAAGATAACTGTATAGATATGTATACATGTATTGTATTTGTCATATAATTTATCCTATTTAGCATGTATTAGATTACCTGTCATCTAGGGGTGGGGGGTGGGGGGAAGGAGGGGAAAAGCTTGGGAAAAAAA
>JAJPUD010006635.1:12054-36165 GCA_023553655.1 Myrmecobius fasciatus | reverse complement strand
TTGAAAATACTCATGAGAGTTTGAAGACCTTCAGGAACTCTGGCAAAAAGATATTGTAGAAATTTATTTCTGTAGGTGATAGTACAAGAAGAAAGACAATATTGAATTCATGGTTTTCATTGCCATTGGACTCAGCAAGACAACAAGTCACATTGAATTACCCCAAAGGGTGACAAAGAATTTTCCCTGTGGCTGGGGAGGGCAGCAAAGGTGAAGGTTAGGCGGGAAAGCAGTGACCTGCTACCCTTGGAAATTCTACTTAGTGGCCTGACCCCAGTTGGCTTTATTTTGAGGGTCATCTAAGTTGAACCAAAACACATTTTCTTTCATCTCATCCTAGAGGAGAAATTCCAAACTCTTTAGTCTGACATTCAAGGCCTTTCACAAGTTAGACCCAACCTACCTCAAAGAACATTATCTCCCATCACTTTCCTCTGTTTTAGTCAATAAGACTACTTTTCTCAGTGTTTTCCAAGAGCAATAAATATATTTCTGCTTTCATATCTTGCATATTCTCATTCAATTATCCCTATTTGCACCAAGAATGCCCCTCTTTCCCATCTACAAAATAAGGCACATACTCAATCTACTATATATTCAGTGGCATGAGGATATAGATTATGGGATTCAAAGCTAGAAGAGATCTTAGAAAAATCCTGTGATCTAGCCCTATAGTTTTATAGATAATGTCTACAGGATAGAGAGACTTGAATAAGGTACAGAGAGTTAAGTGGCAGCATTGAGATTCCAGCCCACATCTTCTGACTCTAAATACTGTATTCTCACCACAGCATGGCTATCCTTTGCCATTCAAGAGTCAACAATCTTTTATTAATGATATGAAGTTTTGGGTGGAGGCAGAAGGATATAGGAGAAAATGTAGATGTTGAAAAACAAAAGATATCAATAAAAATATTTTCAAAATTTTTTTGCAATATCTGTATCGGGTGCTTGAGGGGTACAAGGAAAAAATAAAATCCAATTATCACCCTCTTGGGATTCATAATCAGATAAAGGAAAAATGTGTATAAAATAATCATGTTAGACTGGGGGATTTATAAAAACTCTTCCAACTATCTCTGAAATTGTGATCCTTTGTGTATGAAATCATAATGCAAGTTAGATTAGGGTAAGTGTGTAAGAAAAATAAATATAATATGTTATGAGTGAACAGATAACTATTTGCTGGGGCAAACAAAAACAATTGCATGGGAGAGGTAATATCTGGGCATTGCCATGAAAGACGAAGATTTCAGTAATCTGAACTAAGAGGCCATTCAAGGCATAGGGAGCAATGTGGGAAAATGCACAATGTTGGGAAAGTAGAGGAGGCAAAATAATGGAATTCCCATAGATACCCTTTAATTCATCCCAGTTTTTTAATAGATGAAGAAATGGTACCCTGCAGTGAGTAGATAACCATGGCATCTCCATACTGGCACTCACCTTTGAAGTCATCTAGCCCTTAGCTTCTTAAACTGTGGGTCTGGACCCCATGTGGAATCTTGTAACTAAATGGGAGGGATGGGAAATTGTGATTTGTTCTCAGTAAATTTTGAGTTGTATATCTTCTTATATACCTACATAGCCAGGGATAATGTAAAAGTTTCTCTCATGAAAATGGGTAGTGAGTGAAAAAAGTTAAAGAAGTCCTAATCTGGCCTAATGTCTATTCTATGCTGGTCAATAAGATTTAGTAAGAGCTTATTATGTACCGGGCACTGAGATAAGTTTTGGGAATACAAATACAAGCAGAAAGAAAGATAAATACTGCCCTCAAGAGCTTACATTCAATGGAGAAAGGCAGAACAAAAAAGGGAAACAAAAAGGACAGGAGAAATGATTGTACATATTAGACAAAGTCCTATGGAGGGGGTCAACAGTGAAGGCTGGAAAGAAATGAAGTCATAGTTGACCGGGGTCTCCTCTTTCAATCAACCAGAGGGAGAACCTTGGGGAGGGGACTTCTGATGTGAGTAGCAGTCCAGGGATAGAATAAACTCCCACGGTTCTATGATACTGGAGAGAAAGTCTCATAGAGATGAACCAGCAGGGCAGCCTTGAGAGGAAGGAAAGACTGATTGTGCCTCATATTCCTTGAAAGATTCAGTCACTGCTTATAACTCAGCATATCAGGATCCCAGAACAAAAAGCAATTGGTTAGTGCCCAGAAACTTTTTATCTAAAAAAAAAAACCCTTTCTTTGAGACAACATGATCCTGTGATGCTCAGTTGAGTTCAGCTTTTCCTGACCCCATATGGGGTTTTCTTGGCAAAGATATAAAAGCAGTTTTCCTGTTTCCTTCTCCGGCTCATTTTACAGATGAGGAAACATCTGAGGAAACAGGTAAATAGGGTAATGTAACTTGCCCAGGATCATATAATTGTAAGTATCTAAGACTGGATTTGAACTCAGAAAGATGAGTCTTTCTGCTCTATTCACTGAGCTACCTGGCTGCCCTATGATTCTCTACTGAGCTTAATTTAAGCCAAAGATCAGGACTATTAGTAGGAGATGACATTGTAAATTGAATTTTAAAAACTAAAATTTTACATATCTCTCTCTGTCTTATACAGTCTATATTTTGTTTATACCTATGTGCATAAGCATATTTTTTCTCCATAGAATGTGGAAAGTAACACCATGCCATTTTTGTTTTTGCCTTCCCTGCCACCTAATATGGCTTCCATCTTACACATAGTAGGCAACTTAATGGCTACTTGTTGATTGATTGTTTGATTGATTGATGGGTCTTTTTCCTATAACCTCATGACCTTGACAACATTATATCCCCATGAATTAAGAAGGAGGAGGATTTAGATCTATTGGCATGTTAATCCCTTGCTCCAGAATTCAGAAGCTTTAACTAGAGAAGAAGCTCATGGTACTATCTCTGAGTCCCCCAAATGGCCAAAGGTCATTAGAGATCAAAGCTTGTCAAGTCACTCCAAAATACGAAAAAGGGAAACCCAATCTTACCATGATTTACAACTGGGAGGCCCTAAATGGGATTAGTTACAAAATCTTACCTTTAGGAAAGAATCAACTTTGGGGAAGAAAACAAACTCCAGATTTATAGAATGCAGACTCCAGCCAAAGTGGTTTGTACTAAGCTCTGCAGCCCTCGTGGCAGAATGTCAGTAATCTGGTTTGCAAATTAGGAGCTTAGGACATAAGTTGAAAATGTTATTTAGCAGTTACTGGCTCATAGGATCATAAACTCATAGGCATATGGTGGAAATATAGTTAAGGATTAGTGGAGACATTTCCCAGTCTGTATATATATAGCAAGTGTTGGAAAAAGGAAAGGTTCCAACAAGGCAGCTCCAATTGATAACATGTGAGAACGGAATACTAGAATGGGTATTTAAGAGCATTGATTTAGAGCTGGAAAAGACCATAGAGATCAGTGAACATAACTCCCTCATTTTACAGATGTGGAAACCGAGGCCAGAAAGGTTGAAAATTTCACCCAGTCTCATGAAATAATCCCTAAGATAGGATTTGAACCTGGGTAGGCCTTCCTTATTCTTAGCCTAGTACCCTATCTACTGTGCCATGCTTCCATCTTCTAGGACAACAGCATTTTGCCAGCCCAGAAAAGACTATGACAAAATCTATTTCTTCCCATAATCAGTCCAATTCCAAAACAAAACCATTCCTTTTGAACTGCAAAATAGAAACTTATTTAAGCTTTGATCTGAAATTGTTGGGAATGTGACATCTGGGGTTTTGTTTGTTTGCTTGTTTGTTTTTTTCATTTTTTAGTTCTTTCTCGTATGTTTCCAAATTATGACAAGTTCATAAGACTGTTAAAATATAAGGGAAGGAAACAAGCATTCATTAAGTAGCTTCTATGTACCAAGCACTATGTTAAAAAGCTTTACAAATATTATCTTATTTATTCCTCACAACAGTCTTGGGATGTTGATGTTATTATTATCCTCATTTCACAGTTGAGGAAACTGAAGCAGAGATTAAATGACTTGCCTAGAGTCATATAATTAGTAGGTATCTAAGGCTGGATTTGAACTCAGGGTTTCTGACTATAATTATCACTGTGCCACCCAATGGAGTAAAGTTAATAGATAATCAGAGCTATAGAGCCCATTTGACTCCAAGGGTATCCTTCTACCTCCATCCTTTTCCCTCCCCTCAATTTTTTGTTAATACCTATGCTACCTGGAATCATTGAATAGGATGCCAAGACCAGTAATGATACAATTTCTGAAGAGTTGTAGTAGAAGACCACCCAAGGATAACTGAGAAATGAATGGTGGGTATGAACAAGTTGTGAAATGCTATTAATGAAGAATTATCCAAGAGGAGTTTTGCAAATGACATCATCCCAGAAAGGCGTATCTGAGGTAGAAAAAATCAGCATATTTGAAACCATTGGATCTGCATTTATGAAATAAGGCAGTTGGACTAAATGGGCACAGCTAATAAGTGTCAAGTGTCTGAGGCTGAATTTGAACTCAGTTCCTCCTGACTACAGGGCCAGTGTTGTATTCACTGCATCACCTAGCTGCCCCCAAATTTCCAACCTTATGACCTCTACACTGTTGTTCCACACACTAGTGCATCCTGGCTTGCCCCAGACTAAATATCATCAATGAAAGGAAAATTACAGCAAGACTTAAATACTGAATGATCATTTATTTCTTTCATTCATTCTAACATTTGTTTTCATTAGTGTTTTATAATTACAAATCCATACTTGTCTGCTTTATTGAAAACTGTTATTTAAACCACTTTGTCTGACTCATTGCTATTCTAAACTGATTAGATATATTTAAGCCTTCCTTGTCTTTGTTTTAATTTGTCTGGGTTTGTTCTGCCTTGATAATGGCTTGTTAAAAGCCTTGGACTCTTTACATACAGGTTCCAATTTGGAGGGGAAAGCCACAGGAATAATTACAGGGTCTAAGTGAGTATCTTACAATGATAAATTATCTGGCTGCAAGTCAAAGGATACAAAACAAAAGTTGGAATGATTCCTCTGAACTTCCTATGTGAGAAAAGCGTTCTTAGATACTTAACTAGATCTGTGACCTCATCCTTCAGTATCAAAGTCAACTTCACAAACCACATGTTCCATTTTTGTGTGATTATTCTGTGTTTTTCTTTAAGTCTCCCATAGAGCACCCAACTCATGCTCTGGGGAGCTTCCTCCAGTTCTTTCAATACCAAACTAGTGTTCAAGATCTGGTTTTTCTTGCCTGTGTATCTCCCCATTCTTCAATGATATCATTTAAAGTACTTTTTCCATATCATTTGACTTTGAAGTATACTACACAAAGTTCTATATGATAATAGGAGGAGCATATAGAACTTTGTATCTTTTGGTATTGTGATGATGTTCCATGACTCTTGGCTATATGAAAAGCAATAGGATTTATGAAGTGATTTTTCTAGTTAGCAAAAAGAGAATTGTAGACTTTGGAGGTGATATTATAATCTAAATGTAACTCTGTGTCTAAAACCCTTTTATGGTTATGGGAAATGGAAGCTAATTTACCTACATTTCAAATGGTATTGACCCCTGCTAAAAATAAGCATAATTAGCATAGTTAACATTTATATGTACACTTTCTTAAGTTCCTTCTTTGCCCCTTCATAATCTTTTGGGGATAATTCCCCCTAACTTAGAATGTAAACTCCTGGAGGCAGGGACTATTCTCTTTTATTTGCTGTTTTCCCCAGCTTCACAGAAACTTGCTTATAACAAATATTAAAAGGTCTGTGATATTTGTTTTTGCAATGAATTGTATTTAGGTAAGCCCTCAGAATGTGTTTACCATTATTATACCATTAAAGCCAGATAATACAGGTGAAATGTCCTGAAAGGTCAGTCTAAGCTTAGTTTTATCAGGCTGAAAAGTATCTAAATATAGCCTTAAAGATAGACCATGATTACTATCAGAGTAGATCAAGGTGGCATAGAAGAGAGAGCACAGGGTCTGGAGTCAGGAAGACCTGAGTTGAAATGTAACCTTAGATCCTTACTAGCTTTGTGACCAAGAAACTGTCCCAGTTTCTTCATCTGAAAAATGAGGATAATAATAGTACTTAGCTCCACTAGCTGATGTTAGGATAAAATGAGATATTTGTAAAGTGTCTTACAAATCTGAAGGTGCTGTATAAATACTCTGCCTTTGCTTCTCTGTCTGTTTCTGTGTTTCTGTGTCTATGTCTATGTCTATCTGCTTTCTATCTCTCTCCCTGTTTCTGTCTCTGTCACTGTCTCTGTCTCACTGTCTCTCTGTCTCTCTGCTCTCCTCTCTCTCTTCCTCTCCCTCCTCTCTCTTTCTCTTTTTCTCCCCTTTTCCTTCTCTCCCCTCTCTCCTCTTCCTTTCTATCTATTATCATCATCATGATGTTACCTCATAATGGTATGAAGAAACCAAAGATCACCATGAAGATATGTGCACTTTAAAGACAATAATTTTTGGAGAAAATGAAGGATTCTAAAATTCTATGAAATTGGCAGAATCCTCCAAAATAAGTCAGATAAGTGTAGGGAGGAGGAGAGAGAACTGTCAAGACAGCAATTTGTGGAAAAGAAATCTGTGGATTTTGATAGATTTTAAGCTTAATAGAAATCATTCATTCAACATGGCAGCCAAAAAGTAAGTGCATTGAGTAAGTACATATTTAAGAGAGGCCTTTGTGTCCAGAACCAGCAGGTGATGGCCCTTTTGAAATCTTTGACCAGACCAGGTCTGAAGTCTTGAGTCCATTTTTGAACTCTATATTTTAGAATTGAAATTGACATCTATATAGTGTGACCAGAGTGGTAAGGGCCCCAGTTTCATACCATAGAAACATAAGTTAAAGAAAGAGGAAATATTTAGCTTGGAAAATACTTGGGGACTTTGGATGGCCAACTTCATTTATTTGGAGATCTGTCATGTGAAAAAAAGATTAGATTTTGATAAGCTAGGTGGCAGATCACTGACCCTATAATGAGGAGGACCAGAATTCAAAAACACGACATCAGCTGTCTGACCCTGGGTAAGTCACTTAACTCCAATTGCTGAAATGAAAAGAAGGAAGGAAGGAAGGGGAGAGGGAGAAAAAGAAAAGGGATTAGATTTGTTCTGATGGGCCCTAGCAGATAGAACCACATCGAAGTTCAAAAAGGAAAATTTAAGTAATGTCAGGAAAAAACAAAACACCCCAGATAATTAATATTAATAATCTGTTGTCCAAATGTTGACTAATTTGCCTTGTAAGGTGGAAACTCCTTGGAATCTCAAGGAAACGAAGCAATTGGCCACAAGGTCACACTGATAGTCATATAAATGATTTTATCTGAAGTCCTTTGACCCCCATATCCAGCAATCTTTACCATATGATGGTCACTCAACTATGAAGGAAAATGGAGGAGACAAGGAAAAAGCATTGAAAAGAAACAAATACAAAGCCTCCTAGATAAAAAACCCAGAATTAGTGGGAGCAATGAGGCTTGTTTCAACTCAAACTATACTTAGATTTTTTTTTCACCAGCCCAGTTCTCTCCCTGGAATGATAAATTGGTAACTCCCAGTTTTTGTGGCCATGATGTTTACATAGCACTCCTTATTACATACATACCAGCAGCTGTCCAAAACCAAACTAGTTATACTTGGGGGGGAAGAAAGCCCTCAAACTCTCCTAACTGAAAGAAAGCAGAGCTCTGGGGCACAGGTAGATGTGGCCCACAGGTAAATTGGATTATCCTGTTACCACCACAACTGAAGGTCGCTCTGGGCTGCAGAGGCAAAGTTGCCTATATCAAATATCAAGGATCTTGGGGACAAAATCATATAATAGCACAAGATGTTTGTCTGACTGAGGCAGACTGAAATTTAGTATCGAGTTCCAAACAAGCAAGTTTCAGTGTAATTACTGAGTGTGTTTTATGTATATTTTGGTCTATATATCCATCACATTTAATGAAATACAGATTATGGTCATTATTACTCTTTATTTGTTAAATAGGGTGCCTCTGCCCAGGAAGCTGACCTTGGAGCATTTGTTAAATGGCTGTCATGGAAAATGACCGAGCCCTACCATATGGAAAACATTTCTCCCTTCTTAACTGATAATATTTAAAAAGATTAATCAGAGTTAATAGTCCAAGGCTGTATTCTCTATTTCATGTATTTATATCCCATGCTTATCTCCTACATAAGAGATACTCTTAAAAGATAGTGGAATTTCTACTAGTCTAGAAGAAGAGCTTGACATGGTCTTAGATGTGGTCCTCAGTCAGAGATAAACAAATCATTAAATCTCTCATATAGAATATTCATGCTTTTCGATATAGAGTATGGCTGACCACCATTGGGGCAAAAGGGAAACTGGGAGACAAAAATAATAGATAAGCTTTGAATTTTTTTTGTTATTTGTTGCAAAACTTCTGAAGATTTCATTTCAGCTTCACATTGACCCTGGTGGATATTTATTGAAGATATTATTATCCCCATTTTATAGATAAAGACACTGAGGTGCAGAGACATCAGAAACTCATAGATACTAGGATCATAGATTTAAAGCTAGAATGGACATTAGAGGTCACTGAATCCAAACCAAGTATCAGAGAGGGAACAAATATTTCTTAAACACCTACTATGTATCAAGCATTGTGCTAAGGGCACTGTGGAATAGTGTGAAGAAGCCTGGACCTGGAGACCTCCATTTCTGCTATTTTCTAGCTGTGTGATTAGCCATTTATCCCTCTGGTCCTCATCTGTTAAAATTGATGTCAAATTGATATCATAATAACCATATTATTTATCTACATTATGCATTATCTCTCTGGGTCATTGCAAGGATCATATAAAATATTAATATAAAATATACATATGCATATATATGTATACATATATACCATATTAAAATACCCTCAGACCTTTAAGTTCTATGTATTTATCAATGCTAATTATTCCTGCTTTCATTTGAGTCAAGATGCTCATGATTTGCCATTCTGGGGTAACATGTCAGCACACATTCAGAATTACTATCACACTACTCTTTCCTTCAAGTTTCCAGTCACTGCCAACCTTATGGCTCTCTCCATCTTGAAAGAATGAAAAAAAGTATGTGGATTATCCCTATGTAGTTATTCTGTAGTTCTGAAATAAGAGCAATAATGGTACTTACCTCCCAGAATTGTTGTGAGAATCAAAAATGTATTTTATAATATAATGCAATATGATCTATGGTATGTCATATATTCTGTATTATCTACATTATAAAATATATGATAAATATGTATCATTACATATACAATATTAATATACAATATAATGTTATATATTAATTATTAATTATATTAAGTATGTTATTATTTATTAATTATATATAATGTTATATATTAATACTACAATGTATAATGTTTTGATGCATATTGATTGAGATAATATTTTATAACATAAATATTAATAATAAAATATAAATTAAATAAGATGATATATTTGATCCTCACAACAATTCTGGGAAGTAAGAATTATCCGGAATGTGAAGCAGAGTGTTGTGAAACTGAGTGTCAGATCTGATGTCAAGAAGACTGATTCAAAACCTTCTTCCGACATTTACTAGCTGTGTGACCCTTGACATATCATTTAATTTCTTTTGAGTTTCAGTTTCTTCATCTGTAAAATGGAGATAATGCTTGTGTTTGTTGTGAGCTTCAGCTGAAGGAAAAGTATAGAGTTCTGGGGAAAACAAAAACAAAAATTGACCTGGACCAAAGGAGCTGAGTTCAAATCTTGTCTTAAATGCTTACTACTTCTATGACTTTGGTCAGGTCATTTAACTTCATGGTCTTTCGATTTTTTCCTCTCATGTAATCCAGGTTCCCAAACACCCAAGTGATGAGAAATTTGGGTGAAATATAAAATGATGCATTTGGAATAAATGGCCTCTGAGATCTAACTTCATTTGTATGGTCTTGAGACCTCAACTGTGATATTCACCCCTAAAAATTCTTCAAAGAGAAGGACAAATAATAAAAGCATAACCTGTATTCCACTGTAATTCAGGCAAAATTCCTTTGTCTCAAGAGTTATAAGTGGTTCATTCTTCAGTTAAGGGCGGACCATGGGGATGAGCCACAGTCTGTTCTTGGGACAATGTTTAAAGCTTTTTTCCTGTTTAGTAGAATCCTTCTGGGCTTACAATTGTTTCCTGTTATAGACTTACAAAACCCAGAGTTGTCTCCATGCCCTCAGTAAAGCATTGGAGTAAGATTTATAAAGAATGAATTTTTTTAATCTTTTAACATATACCAAAAGGAGAGAATTATGGTAAGAAGACCCATTTTTTTTAAAACAATATAGATTACAAATAAGAAAAAAGCCTTTATTTGGGCTATAGCTACAAGCCAAAGAAGAAAGAAACTAGGGGTATCTAGGTGGCAAAGTGGATAGAGCACCAGCCCTGAAGTCAGGAGGACCTTAGTTCAAATCTGGTCTCAGATACTTAACACTTCCTAGATGTGTGACCTTAGGCAAGTCACTTAACCCCAATTGGAAAGAAAGAAAGAAACAACCTTTGGTCCATAGAATGAAGTCTCCATAGGAGAAATGGGCTTTTGAATATAAGTCATCTCCAACAAGTATTTATAGTCTCCAGTAAAGTTGATGTCCTGCTGAGTTCACAAGTGGTCTATCCCTGGCCTTGGACCAGTTGACTAGATTTGAGGGAAAAGGAGAGAAGCCTTTTAATCTAGTGGTCTATAGCTTCCTTTGGTAACATAAAACAAAGTATTTGTCCCTCAGTGATCCTTGCCCATGATCTGGGGTGAAGGAATGCAAATCGTAGGAGGTGCATGAGATGTTTAATACTGAAATGGAAGCTCATTCTAAGACATTATTCACATCAAGAAGGAGAAAACATGGTGTCTTTCTTTCTCTGATCCAACTAAGATTTCCTAGTCCTTTGGGTATATATTCTATTGTGACTTTAAGAAAACATGCAAAAAAGGAAAAAGATAGAGGAGAACATAAGACTTAAGACACTGATAAGATCCATTGAAGTAGCTGGTAAAAAGAATAAGAAAAAAAGGAAATATCCATTTACTAAACACCTGCTACATGCCAGTGCCAGGCACTGTGCTAAGCACCTTACAAATATTACAAGAAAAATACTTTTGCCCTTCACTGCCGTTAGGAGGTAGGTACTATTATTATCTCTATTTTTCAGTTGAGTAAACTGAGGCAGGAAGAGATTATATAACTTGCCTAGGGTCATACTTATAGGAAATGTCTGGTGTATTTGAACTCTTATTCCTGACTATAAGCCCAGCTCCTCCTATTATGATTATTATTTATATTATTGACAGTCCATAATTATAAAAATATTAATTATCTGAAACGTTATATATATATATGTATATATATATATATTATATGATAATAGTTCTAGGGTTTACAAAATGGATTTGAATATATTCTCTTATTAGATTTGCAAAGCATCTAACAAGGTAGATATTATAACAGAGCTAGCACTTACCCTAGGAGACTGGGAGAAGGGGAGGGACAGGAGAGGTGGTGGGTGAAGTGAGTCTTAAAGATGGAGAAACCCACTAGAATATGAATATCTTTAAAGCAAAGATTATGTTTTTGCCTTATTTTGTGTCTCCAGCTCTTAGCATAGTTCCTATCTTCTTTGATCCTTATAACAATATTAGGGAGGGAAGGTAGAGGTTCTCATTTTATAGTGAAGGAAACTGAGGCTGCAGGGATTAAGGACACATCATTAGTGTCTGAGGCCAGTTTGCAACCCTAGTTCCAGAGCTCTATCCAATGTACCATCTAACTGCCAATCTCAATTTAATTTAATAAACATTTATTAAGTATAACACTTAATTTCACCTGGAATAAGGCTGAAAAGTAATTTCTAAACAGATGGAAAGCATTTACCTGGAGGAAGGGGCAGCAGGGGTACAAAGAAGGCAGGGAAGAATATAGATTTGACATTGCTGCTGGATCTGTCAATAGTCTGGCTAAATAGTTACTCCTCAGTCTTAGCCCTGAAGCCTGGGCATGGTAGGAAGAAGAAAGGATCATGGGGAACAAAAGGAACTGATATTTGTGTCTATTCTCAACTTCCCTACTGGCAGAGAGTGAGACCATACATAAAACAGATTCCATCTCTGCTCATTATAAAACAGGGTGATGGCTCTCTACCCCACACAGTCACTGTTGAAACAGGGGGATCACTGTGAACAATGATGCTCATGGAGAAATTCGCCTGACCCCCCAAGGACCAAGCCTGGAGTAGAAAGGAAGCCAGATAGATTTATGGATTAATTAAATTGATTACAAATTAAAATTCCTTTTGAAATTATTCTTGCTCAGTAGATGTTAAGGTTAACAGCAGCTTGACAAGGTGAACAGAGAGAGCACTGGGCTGAAGTCAGGAAAACTTCAGGTCAGTATTATTTAACCATTTATTATTGGGTAAATCATTTTACTTCTCTCATCCGCAATTGCTTCATGTATAAAATGGGGTTATAAATTGTCAGGAAGAGAGATAACTCTGGAATCTAAGGATTTAGACTCAAATTCCATCTGTGATTTTACTGTTTGTATAATCTTAAATAAGTCATGTAAACCCTCTGGACCTCAAATTCCTCATCTGTAAAATAAAAGTGGGTTTAGATTAGACAGTTTTTTAAGTCCCTTCCCATTATAGACATATTAGCCTATAACTTTAGCATGTAGCTCCCAGGGTTCAGATAAAGCAGTGTAAATCACTTTGCAAACCTCAAAGTTCTAATAGGGGTGGGCCAGAGCCAGCTCTAACAGTTCCTGAGAGCAGAATGTTCAATTTTTCAGCATGAGTATTTACACCTCAGAGACTGGCAAAGACTACAAACCGGAGCTTGATTTATTATTTTGTTGATTGTCTAGAATTAAGAAGGTGGTGGTAAGAATGTTAATAATAGACTGAAATGAAAAGTGTTTTTAGAGAGCCAATTATTAAACTTTTACCAATACCCTCTGAATAAATGATTGTTGTTGTTGTTAAATTGTGTTATTCTCTAAGATATGTATATTTGGATTTGTGTGGATGTGTGGATGTGTGTATTGTGTAAATATATAAAAGCAGATGACTCAAATGTGGCATGAATACTAGAAATATGATATACTCCTTTCCAAAAGAAGTTGCATCTTCTACCTTTGAGGGAAGTAGGAGGAGGAACATGTATTCAGGCATTGCTAGCAACCTAGTGAGCAGTAGGAGAGGCAGGCAGGATCTAAGACCACTTGGGTGAAGCTCCAACTAAGAAACATACTGGGCTACAATTATCTCTGATCTCTATACCGCAAATAGATGTAGTCCAAGGACTAAAGATAATAAATAAATTAATAAAATAAATAAATGATTTCCCAATGAGATGAAACTCACCTCACATCTGTCTGATAAACTCCCTCCTACCAAATGTTGGTTGCACAAAGGATTATCACAAATTGATAGTACTGTTATTGTTAGTTGCTAGTTAGATCTGATTCCAACTCCATTTATGATTTTCTGGTTTGCCATTTCTTTCTCTAGTTCATTTTATAGATGAAAAAACTGAGACAAACAGAGCTAAATGACTTGCTTACAGCCATAAAACTAGCAAGAGCCTGAGGCCAAATTTGAACTGATGGAGAAAAATCTTCCTGATTCCAGGGCTAGCACTCTATCCACTGTGCCACCTAACTGCCATGGTAATATTTTGTTATATTGATAGTATTAAACCTAACTAAATTAAAAAACCAAACTAAAATTAAAACTAAACTAAGCTAAAAAAAATCAAATGAAACTAAAAAACTAAGAAAAAATCAAGCAAATTATACAGTTTAGAATAGACCAAAGAATATACAAGGGTAATTCTTCAGCTAGAATAAAATAAAAATATCAACACAAGTCAGGGAAAACAACAATCTCATTAAAAGGAGGTATCTCTAGTTTTTAGCCTTGGAAGCCAAGGCATATGATGAGATGGGGATGGGAAGGTAGAGATTCCCCTAAATGACTAAAGTTCCCAGGGTCCTTGGGAGCCACTCAAAAGTTTGTGCTTTCCATTTGACGTCTTTCTCCCAAGTGACTTTTAACAGTTGTACTTTCTCAGGTCATGCTCAGAATTCTCTCAGCCACTCAGAAGTCATATCTTCATCCATTTATTCAACACAGGGCAATCCCTCTAGGAAAAAAAAAATAGCTACCTCACCTAAGAAGGACTTTGTCTTGCATTTCTCCACTGTCATAATGCTGTAATGATGTAAGAATCTTCTAGATTTGGTCTCAGGGTGTTTTCCAGGTGTCCTACCATGGCCCCAGCTCTGTTGTCTTTTATAGAATCTTACAAGGAGTTAATCTAATGACTGAGAAAGTTTAAGATCAACTGAGTAAAATGCAATTAAAGAAGACAAGGTTTCTTCATATAACAGACTCATCATTCTGAGAACTTCTGCTTATCTCTGCATCTGTGTGGAAGTGTTAGCCTTGGGTATCAATAATTGCAAATAAGCTCTGAAGCATTTGAAGGCAGCTCTTCACTTCAGCACTGAAAATGGGCAGACTTCCATCAGCTGAATGAAATAATTGAGCCCTGGTTATATTAAATCCAGACACATACAACACTGAACACCAGCTATTCACGGCTGGCAATAGGGCTGGACGAGTGGTCTGGACTATGTCACTTTCTGCCTTCTGGCAACTACTTCTCTGAACTAGAGGTAAAGTGACCTGAAATCATAATGCCATTGGCCTTTGCCTTTATTTTGGCGGTAATTGGCACTTTTGTGTATGTGTCGGTGGGTATGTGAACACTGTTGCTCTTACTGATTGCTCACCATTCTCACAGTTTGAGCCAAAGGTGTCTGGCACCCTGGGGGCTGCCTGCTCTCCCTGGCCCCCACCAGCAATGCTCTCAGTGTAATTCCAGATGGTTCTGAGGAGGTGATGAAGTCTATCCCACCCTCCTCACTCATCAGGGCCCCAGGGGACAGGTTACTAGTAAGGGGGCCACCCCATCTACTCAAATGATTTTTCTATTGTAGTCTTCAGGCTTACAAATATGCATGAATCCTGGGGGCAGACTGCACTGGTCATGACATATACATTCTGTGATTTGTCATCTGGCACCGAATTCACAACTTGGGAGGAAAACGAACCAGATTTATGAGTACTTCTTAAAACATGACTTCTCTGTTAATGTCAAGCCTTAAATCAAGTGACAACCTCTTGCCACTCTTTGGGAAACCCCAGAAACTCTCTCCAGAGCCAACTAAGTGTTTTACTTTCACCTTGGCCTTAATTGTGCTTAGTTCTTTCAGAAGCTGCCTGCCATAGACCCCAAATAATACTAGATACATTGACTTTCCTATTTGGAATCTGCCCTTGTGATCTGCACATGGATTCATTCTATTCCAGATATATAATAATGTCTGGTAATATTAGAAAATTATTGCACTAGTATAAAGTAACAAATCAGGGTTTTCTAGGGTTTGAACCACAAAAAAAAAGAAAGGGAGGTGCAAATACTTGCCTGATTTATTGTCCAAAGAAGATAAAGAGATTGAAGAAATGCAACATACAAATGGTGAAGATTATGGCATGTATAGTGGCAAGAACACAGGGTTCATAATCAAGAGTTCATTTCTCAGCTTTCTCACATACTATCCATGTGACAGAGCACAAAGCACTTTATCTTTCAGGTTCTCAGTTTCCTTATATGAAAAACTGATATGATTGGACTACATAGTCTGAAGTTCATTCTAGTTCTAAAATTATGCTCCAATAATCATAAAGTGTCATACAAGTGTCAATCTACCATATTGTATTACCTTGCACAAATTAAACAATGGCTCTGATTTTCAATTTTCCTATCTATAAAATGAAGGAGTGGGACTAAAATAGCTGTCATAGAATTTTAGGAATAGTAGCAATTGCTTAGGAGTTAGGTGACAGAATAGACTATTGGAGTTGGAGGCAGGAAGACCTGAGTTCAAATACTCCAGCAGATATTTGCTAATTCTGTGACATTGGGCAAGTCATTTAATTTCTCTCTGCCTCAGTTTCCTCATCTCTAAAAGTGAATAATAATTTTTACTTCCCAGGGTTGAAGTGAGAATAGAATGAAGTATTTGAAAAATGCTTAGAAAGAAACCACCATTGAAATGTTATTTCTGTTATTATTCCTCACTTTTGCATTTTTGATAGCCTGGTGTCCTCTGAAGTTCAGATCAGGGACCACATCCTTCAGGAGGCCTGCCTTGATTTCTACAATTGTTAGTATTCTCCCTCCCATAGTCAATATGACTATAGAATTCGTGTTTACTTATTTACTGCCTCCTGTGGAGAGTTACAGTGGATGGAGATCCAGCATGAGAGCCAGGAAAGCCTGAGTTTAAGGTCCACCTCTTCTGACATGACCTGGTTGTTTGACCCTGGACAAGTCATTTACTTTTTTGGTGATCTAAGCAATTGTCTAGGACTATTGTATATCAGTTACTGAACTGCATTGGTAAAAGAAATTACTTTACCTGGAAGTTCACTAAACACATAATATAATAGATCCAGACTTTACACCTATGTCTATGATCTCTTCCCCCTCCTGATAGAATGTAAGCCCCTTAAGCAAGAACATTTTTTTGGTTTTGGCTTCATGTACCTAATCTGCCACTTTATCCTTAGTGGGAACTTTAAAAATGCTTGTTTAATTGTATTGAAACTGAGACAATTTAATCCAATTTCCCCCAAAGAATAAATCTCTGCAACATCTTCAGGAAGGCTTTGTACAAACTCCACCAACAGAGTAAAAACTCCTTAGAAGATATCTAGGGAGAGGTAATTCACTACCTGTCAAGAGAGTCCCTTTCTATCTTGGTTCAATCTTCCCTAATGGGAAGTTTTGCTTTAGTTTTAAGCTGAAATCTGTTCTCATGGAATTTCAGTGTGGGTACTAGTTCTGCAACTAAGCAGGAAAAGTCTGACTTCTCACATGATTCCCAAGATCCTTTTGAGTTTTGTTAACCTTTGGACTGTCCATTCTAATTTAGATCCAGGTGGAGGTTTCAAAAATATGGAAAATGCAGTGTTCCTTATTTCAGTTAGCAGCTTCCTCATCAATGAACTTTAGGGTTCCAGGTGATCTAAATTTTGAATGTGGACCTGCAGATTTGGTTAATTAAGAAGCTAATATCAATGGCAGCTTCCTCCAGAAGCAGAAGAGCTAGTCTAGGAACCAATGAAACATGAATTCAAGTTCTATTTCTTATCCATATTTCTATGTGACTCTGCATCAGGTTATTATATTCTCAGAGCCTTGGATAGCTTTCTAAAACTAGAAGGTGCTGACCTTCATTGGGGGAGGGAGTTTCCTTATCCAGAAGTCCATGAAATCACAGGTCTAGTTTCTTTATTTACTTTTGATCAAGGTACCATAACCTAGAGGTCAGAGGACTGTCTTTGGAATCAAAGAGACAGATACAAAGCCTTCTTACAAAACATTTTGGTTGAATGAGCCTGGGTAAGTCACAATTCTTTAAAGACACTAAGAAATTCTCTAAACTTCTACATTCAGAATATTTGCAAACTTGCATTGATAGAGGATGCCCCTTATAGGAAATTCCAACACCCATTAAATAAAGATGCTAAAGAAAAATATTAGTAGAAATAAAGGCTAATGGAAATTATGGCAGTGAGGTGTGATGGATAGTGTATTGCTCTTGAAATCAGAAAGCCCCAATTCAAATCCTGTTTCTGATACATTAGCAAGTGGCTTAACTTTTCCAGTGTCAGTTTTATTTTCTATAAATAGAAGGTGTTGGATTCAATGACCTCTGGGATCTCTTTTAGCTCTATCCATAATGCTACCCTACTTCTCACTGCCTTTAATATTAGCCTTTCACTCAACCAAATCTCCAAGTTCATATTCAAAATTCACTTCTAGATCACCTGGCACCTTGAAGTTTATTAGTGCTGGAACTGCCAACTCACACCAAAACCACCTTAATTTCAATATTTTCAAAATCTCCAACTGAGTTTTGGATCCTAACGTATAGGCTAATTGACTTTGATTTGGTTACAGAAGTATGGAGAAAGCCAAGACAGCAAGAAATCGAGGGAACAAATAGCAAGAAATATTGGCATGGCAAACAAACAAGAAGAGTGAGAGATGGGAAAGAAAATTAATTTGATTAAGATGAGAGTGCATTTACAATGTGCAAGGCACTGTCATAAGCATGATTATAGTCATTGTACAGATGAGTAAATAGAGGCAAACAGATTGCTCAGGATCCACAAAGCTCGTAAGTGTCCAAGTCTGGATTTGAATTTGGAGCTTATTAATAAGCAAAAGGGAAAAGGACCCACATGTGCAAAAATGTTTGTGGCAGCCCTTTTGATAGTGGCAAGGAACTGGAAACTGAATGGATGAGCAGAACCAGGAGATCATTATACACAGCAATAGCAATACTATATGATGATCAATTCTGATGGACATGGCTGTCTTCAACAATGAAATGTTTCAAACCAGCTCCAATTGTTCAGTGAAGAAAGCCATATACACCCAGAGAGAGGGATGTGAAATGTGAACCACAACATAACATTTTCATGCTCTCTATTGATGTTTGCTTGCATTGTGTTTCCTTTCTCTGATTTTTTTTTGTAGATGCAATTTTTCTTGCACAAAAATGATGTGTGGAAATATGTATACATATATTCGATATGCCAATATTTTAACATAATTAACATGTAGTGGATATCCTGCCATCTAGGGGAGGGATGGGGAGTAGGGGGGAAATTTTGTAACAGAAAGCTTTGTAAGGGTTAATGTTGAAGAATTACCCATACATATGTTTTGCAAATAAAAAGTTTTAATAAAAAAATATGATCTCAAAAAAAAAGAAATGATGAGCAGGATGATTTTAGAGAGGACTGGAGAGACTTACATGAACTGATGCTGAGTGAAGTGAGAAGAACCAAGAGAACATCGTACACAGTAACAACAAGATTATGTGATGATCAACTATGATGGACTTGACTCTTCTTAGCAATGTGGTGATTCAAGGCAATTCCAAAGGCTTGGGATGAAAAATATCAACCACATCCAGAGAGAACTATGGAGGCTGAAAGAGAATCAAAGCATTGTTTGTTGTTTTCTTTCTTGCATTTTTTCCTTTTGTTGATTTTTCTTGCACAACATGACAAATATAGAAATATGTTTAAAAGAAGTGCAGATATTAAACCTATATCATATTGCTTTCTGTCTTGGAGAGGAGAGAGGGAGAAAAATTTGAAACACAGTCTTTTTTTTTTGGCTGAGGCAATTGGGGTTAAGTGACTTGCCCAGGGTCACATAACGAGGAACTATTAGATGTCTGAGGTCAGATTTGAACTCAGGTCTTCCTGACTTCAGGGCAAGTGCTCTATCTGCTGTGCCACCTAGCTGCCTCAAAACACAAAGTCTTATAAAAATGAATGTTGAAAATTATCTTTACATACTTTTGGAAAAGGGAAATACTATTTTAGAAAGAAAATCTTCCTGACTTCAGGTCCACCATTGCCTCCACTGGGCCATCAGCTGCCTCTGTGAGAAGAAGAATAAGAAGAAGGTCCTGGGAAAGAATTAGATAAGTGTGAGATGGAGATGATAATTTGTAGAGAATCTTGAATCTCATAGTCAGAAAGATGAGTCTAAAAAGAGAAACAAGTTGCTTTTCTCATTGAAACTGGTTTCAGTATAGAATAGCATTAGTAGCAGGTTGCTTTGTGGGAATAGGGACATAGCATAAATAGAAGAGAATCTCAATCTCTTTCATTTTACAAATGAGGAAACTGAGTTCTAGGGAAGAAAGTGTCTTGATTGGGGTATTAATTAATAGAGTCAGATTTAAACCCCAGCTTTGTGGCTCTTTTGGTCAGATGACAATGCCCAGATGAGAAATCTGGAAATAAAATATAAAGGATATATTTTACTTTTGCATTTTTAAACCCTACTTGTTCTAAATTTATAGTAATTTTTCTTAATAAATCAAGGTCACAATGGGGAAAAATAGGAGCCACCCTGTTATACATGCAACACCAAGATGGCAATATGAACTTCAGCTCTGAGTAGGATCCACATGGTCTATCAGATAGCTTAGTCCCCTGATACTTCTAGACAAAGGCAGAATCTTTCTGGGCTTAAGAGCTCACAAAGGCTAAAAGATTTCTTTTCAAACAATCCAAGACATGAATGAGAGGCGTCAATGCTTATTTTATTGTTTCATCTTACTGTTTTCTAGTGTATTATGTTGTGGTAAAAAGGATAATAAAGAATTCCTTCATATAATTGGGAAATTATGATGTACTGATCAGCTCTTGCCAAAATCTGCAAAATGGTCTAGCAGGAAAACCATGAGTAGGTTTGCTCTTGTATGACACAAGGAGGATTTGGGGTGTGATCAAGAGGAAAACGTACAGCCAGTATCTTTGGGACCGTCTTAGCAAGACACACATAGCTATCCCCAAATGACACTGTGTTTGTCTGCTATAAAGAGGCATGTGGTAAATTGATGAGCCAACATGTCTTTGTATTACTCCGCCAGTAATGATGATATGATGACAACTCTTCAAAGAGCTTCATAAATGTAATGCTCAGAACATTCCCGATCATTTTGAGAACTCCAGAAATGGTGGAACAAATGACACTGTAACCTTTTTCAGAAATTTCTCATTGGTTTGGTTAATCATTACCTGATATAAAAATACTCCTTGGATTTCTTTCCTGGCTTTTCTCCTGACTTTCTGTGCTTCCCAGAGAGAAGCACTTCTGATGAGACTTTTGAACAACTAGAGGATGGTTGACCACAAAAAAGACCAAATGAGATTGGGGGATTAGGGATTTATAATGGGGGAAAAAGTATTGTAGAAGAACATTATGGTTTTGAAACAGAAATGGGCCACCTCTCTAGAGTTTGGCTTCTCCTGTACTCTCCAAAAAATACAGAACAAAAAAAGGAGAAAAGCCTTACAATCACTCAGAAATTCAGAATTTGAATTCAGTCATTTAAATTAACAAATAGACCACACTCAAACTTAATTCTATTTGTGAAAAGAAGGATAGCTGGGTGGGATTTATTTTCAAAACCACAATTCTTATTTGTTTTTTGCCTAAGGAGATACAAAGCAATCAGCTTGGTTTACTGTTTCACATGTAACTGGCTGATTGAACATCATAGGGGCACACAGTCAGGATATAAATATGAATGTATAAAGAAGGATTTGATTATCAAAAAGCACTGGAAATGAAGCTGGACACATAGATTCTACTCAACAAGAATTTTTGAAATGCTTAATATGCCTCAGTCATTATACAATAGGAGAACAGATTTGATAGGTAAGAATTACATGGACAGAGATTTATTTCTCAAAGAAAAAGGCTTTATTGGGTACTTCATAAAGAAAGGTAGTGTTGGGTTTGGGAGAAGATTTTTACTCTTTGCTCATTGGTTAAATCTTTTACAGGGAGATGTTTACTTCTTAACCAGTGACCAAGTTTTGAGAAAAACAATGAATAGAAATATGTAGCAGGACCCAACCTTCCTGGCATCCTATGTGCTAGGACCCAAGCTCTTTATGCCTGAGTATGTAGTTAATCAATCCTAGTTTCCACAGCCTAAGCCCTGCCCTAATGGGCAACAACAACTTGTTTTTCTTTCCCTGCTCTTAACTACAAACAGAGGTTCTGTTGGAGCCCATTCCAATTATACTAGGGACAAAAAATGTCTTCCGTATCAAAGAATTTATATTCTACCATTCACCACCTGCCAAGAAACATTAGTACTGGGTTGTCCCACCTGAAGTGGTTAGAGGGAATAAAATCTGAGTTTTTTCCCCCGACTTCACTGATGTATTTTTAACTATTTCAACAAACACAATTACTAGAAACTGGTGATTATATTAATCTGAAATTCTTCTTAGTCCCTCATACTCAGTGGGATGCAGAAATACCAATGAATTCTCACCCCGAAACCAAAAATTTGACACAGGAGGGAGAAATATAACTGTATTAATTGAGTGTTTCAGCAAATAATTTTTTAAAATGCTTTCATTCACTGAATTATACAAGGCACTATACTATGGGCAGGAGATTCTTAGCTTAATCCATACAGTGTGTATGTATATGTGTATATGTATACAAACTTATAAGATGAAAATATCCAAAATATCCATATGTATGTATAGACCTTGAGTAAAACTTAAGTAGAAAGGGATGAAATAAGACTTTTAAAAATAGTTAATTTTTGCATGTATGAAATAGAAATTCTAGAGGAAAAATGGAAAATATAGTAATAATTAAAATAGTTAACATTTAAATAGTGCTTTAAGGTTTACATAACACTCTTCAAATATTATCTCATTTGATCCTCAAAAAAAAAAAACCTGGAAGTAAGTGTTGTTATTATCTACATTTTACAGATAGGAAATAAAATGAGGACAAAGTTAAAGTTATAGAAGAAAAGAATGGAAAAGCATAGTATAAGAGGTAGAAAATGCCTTTCAGGGAAAAAGAAAATATCTCTAAAATTAGAATTGACCAAATGGAAGCTAATGATTCCATGAGACAACAAAAAATATTAAAACAGTTAAAAATGGAAAAAAAATAGAAAAAGGGGGGCAGCTAGGTGGTGCAGTGGATAGAGCACCAGCCCTGAAGTCAGGAGGACCTGAGTTCAAATCTGGTCTCAGACACTTCCTAGCTGTGTGACCCTGGACAAGTCACTTAAACCCAATTGCCTTAGCAAAAAGCAAAAAAAAAAAAAAAATAGAAAAAGGGTCAATAAGGAGGGATGGAAATAAAAACTTATTAAACTCCTACTGTTTTTAAGACAATGTATTAAGGGCTTTACAATTATTATATCATTTCATTTGAAAATGTCACAAAAATAACTGGCCTAGAAAATGCATCAAAAAGAGAAAACTTTAAATCACTGACCAATATGAAAATCATGGCCTCCCCGACAATAACAAAAAAAAACCCTTAAAAATCATAGTTCAATAAAATATTAAAAGAAAATTGCCCAGATCTCTTGGAACCAGAAAGCAAATTATCAGAGTTTATATCTAGAAATCACTTTTCTAGCTAAAGTGAGTATAACCTATAAATTTGGATCTTTTTAAATGAACTAGAAGACTTCCAAGCTGGTAACAAGACCAGAGCTGAGTAGAAACTCTGAAATTCCATCACAAAAGTCAAGAGAAACATAAAAGGTAAACATAAGTGATCAATCACATGAGAATAAACAAGGATGAATTGTTTACATTCAAATACAAGATAACACATAGGTCTTCACTATCATCTTCAGGCTATTTGGAGCCTCCTAATAAAAGGTAATCGCGGAGTGGTTCTGTTATGTTTGGATCATCTTAAAAGAAGGAAGGAAAGAGTGGGAAAGATGAATAAACTAGGAAGGAAAAGGGAGAGAAAGAATGGAGAAAATTATGTCATACAATTGGAGTACTCAAGGGAATGACTATATAAACAAGAAGGAAGGAGGGAGAGAAGAGGTGACACATGAACCTACTCAACTGGTCAAAGAAAGGAAAATACATACACATGAGGATGAGTATAGAAATACAGAGAAATAAGGGTGAAAATTAAAAAAAGGGAAGGAATAGGATGGAAGACATAACAATGGAGGCAAATTAAACCCTAAATATTTATAAAAATATTTTAATTAGCTCATTTGATGGTGGCAAAGAATCAGAAATTGAAGACATCCCTATCAGGTGGGAATTGACTAAAAACAATTATGGGACATGAATATGATGGAATACTATTATGCTATAAGAAATGAAGGGGATTTTTTTTCTGAAAAACTTGGGGGGGGGAGACTTATACAAATGAATATATAGGAAAGTTAACAGAACCAAGAAAATGTTCTATATAATGAGAATAATATTATAAAGACAACTTTCAAAGAGATAGGAACTGGGATCAAAACAATGATCAACCCTAATTGTAAGCAATTCATGATGGAACATGCTACCCAGATCCTGATAGAGAAGTGATTGTCTCAGACAGAAGAATAGTACATACACACACACACACACACACACACACACACACACACACACAC
>JAJPUD010006635.1:0-12044 GCA_023553655.1 Myrmecobius fasciatus | reverse complement strand
ACACACACACACACACACACACACACACACACACACACACACTATATGTGGGGAAATAAAATCAAAAGCAGAGAGTTTTTTTAATGCAATCTCAAATTCCTATTCATCTGCCACAAGCTACCAGATTCTAGTCCCCAGATGGATATGACCCCCAAAGTCACACTTGGCAATTGCAAGTGTTGGTCATATAATTATGGCTTTGGAAAAGATTTTTGCCATTAGGAGAATATCTCAGGGCAACTTGTCACTGAGGAATCTTTCCCAGAAGAAACTTTCCCAGGTGCTTCAGCCAAATGGTATGGAAGACATACATATCCATAATGACAAATGAAAAAGTGGAAGGAGCAAATGAATGAAGATGGTGTTACCAAACCCAGAGCTCCAGAGTTAGCTATGGGGCAGGAGTAAAACATGCACATGATTAAGTTAATAAAAGGGGGTTGGGTTATCTTTCTTGGCAATCTTTATTTTACCTGATCCATCTGGAAACTAGCATTTTGCTCATTTCATTGTAGGAAACCGATACCTTGCCTGGACTTCAGAGCAATGTTTTCCTTCTTTCTCCACTTTTGTGGATTTGCCCCATGGATTCTTTTTCTAGGATTTCAGTAGGTATTTTCTAATTGATTTTACATATGCCTGTAGGGAAGAAGGGGGTAGTGATTTTTAAAATAATACCTCTTTTCAATAGATTTTTTGGGGAAAATGCTGAGCTATGGGTTTAGTACATGGAAATGATGTAGAGATATTGCACTCCTCATAAACTCTGGAAAAGACCTTAGAGATCACCTTGACCAATCTGTGCCTCTATTGAAACTCCTAAAATGATTGGTTATCCAATTTCTGCTAGAAGATTTCTGGGAAGGAGCTTATAGTGAGAGCAATGTCTCCTAGTCTGTTCCATCAAGAAGTAGAATGGCCCTAATGAATAGACTGGATGATCTTAGTTGAAAGCCTGCTCTTATCACTTATTAGGGGGACCATAAAGAGGTCCCTTAACTATCCAATAGAAGTCCCAAAGGCCCATTAAGAGCAAGGCCTGAAAAGTCTTTCCTTTTCCTTCCCTAATTCCATCTTCCCTCCCGACTTTCCACCAAACTCTGAATGGTACATTTCAGCTATCCTCCACCTTACTCTATGCCCATCTATGAAGGAAGGAATACTCAGCCCCTGTTCCACTCAAATTCTTACACCCTACTCCATTTCTAATTGTCACTTAGGGGGACATAACCAATCATACCAGTTAGTGAGCCAGACATTATCCACCACAAATCTTTCAGCAAGACTACTACCCAAACTCAATACCTATCCTTTTATTTCCTATGGTTCAGCAGATCTTGTCATCTGATCTGCCATTGAACTCCTGATTTGGGGTTTTCCATCTGCCCCACAGTAGTCCCACAGTCTATTCACTCTAATTAGAATGTGATTGTCTCAGTGATCTATTAGAATCCTTAGTCCCTAGTATAAAATTTTATACATAATAAGCATTTAATAAATTCATTTGTTCTCTAAGCCCAAATTTTCTCATCTCAGTATAATCAACAAGCCAGTCATAAATCATTTATTAAGTGCCTCCCATATGCTAGCCACTGGGCTAGGGTCTAGAGATACAAAGAGAGGCAAAAAACCCCCAAAAATCCATTCCTCCTAGGACTTCACAATCTAATAGGTAATAGCATATGCAAACAACTACATGCAGCAAGAAAACAAGAAAAAATGGATACAATTAGCAGATGAAAGACCATTAAAGGATTTGGAGGTCTTCTTATAGAAGAGAAGAATTAAGATTTAGCTCATATACTTTCTGATGTTCAAGAAGGAAGGTCATCTCTCCAAGAGAGAACCTACACTAAACTTGTGATGGCTTCTCAATTGTCCTCCACCCAGAGGATGTCAACTACAATATTTGACAGGTTCATATGAGGTTCTTAATAATTCCTTGAATTCCTTTCCCATTAGATTGTTACAAAGCTCTAATAAGAGGATGTAAATTAATGCATTTTGTGGATTTTAAAGTGCTATATAAAAGAAATAAAAACAAAGTAAAATAAAAATAATGTGCAATATACATCATTTATAATTATTATTCCTCTTGAAAACAGCTTTCCATGTTAGGAACCCTTTTCCTTATGTGGGACTGAAATATGATTCTGTACCTTCTACACATACCTCTGAATTCTGTCCTTTGAAATTAAGCAAACAAGGATTGTCCTTCAAAGACTAGAACACTACTCTCATTCCCACCCCCACATCTGCCTTCCCTTTAGGTTAAATCCATGAAATTAGAGCTAGCATCATCTAAACAATCAGAATGGCTGAACTTCTTGGATTTCCAAAATGCAAGCTCTATGAAATGCATTTTATGGCTTCCTGAATGGAAAGACTCTGCTTTGAGGAAACAGATTATTTCAGGTATTTCAGCAAGTCCAAGTAAGAGCTACTTGGTGAATTTCCAGTCTTTCCTGGAGCCCAAACATAGGTGTCACTAAGAATGCCCCAACATTGTAACAGCTCTAGGATTTATGCATTGGCCTGAACTGTTTCCTATAATTTCTACCATTTTGAACTTCTGGAATCAGAAAAGCTATTCTGATTACATCCCATTCTGTGCCCATCTAATGACAGAGAAATGACATGAAGCTACATGTTTGGATAGGGTGGTAGGATAGAAGACATAACAATTGTCTTCTTGTTCCTCACTGGAGAACAGAATCACAGAATCTCAGAATCAGAAAAAAAACCTCATTATCTTATTCAGAGATTCTTAAACTTTCTTTTGTTATGAATCTCTTTGGTTGTCTGTTGAAGTCCATTAACCTTTTCTCAAAGTCATATTCCTAAATGAATAAAATAAGATAAAATCACAAAATGATCCAATTATAATGAAATATAAATATCAATTTTTAACAAAATCAAGAAACTGAAGTAAAGAAATTCCATAAATCATGTCTAAAAATAGTTTTCTCTGTAATATTCCCAACAAGTGATGAAATGGATAGGGCACTGGGCTTGAAGTCAGGAAGATCAGGTTTCAAATAATAGCTGTGTGATACAGTCAGTGCCTTAACCTCTCCCTGCCTCATTTTTATCACTTGTAAAATGAGTAGTTTTGATAGCCTTTTAGGTATCATCTACCTATAAATCTATGATTCTATCATTGTCCATCCTTTGCCAGAAGATTACAAATAGAGAATCTACTATCTTCCCAAACAATTCAGTCTACCTTTGAACAGTTTTAATTTTGGATAAATGATTCCTTATATCAAGTCAAAATTTGTTTCTTGGTGACTTTCAATCATTTCTCCTAGTCCATCTTTCTGCATCCCAATAGAACATGTCTACCACCTTTTTCATGGAAGAGTCCTTTTTATACTTGAAGACAGATACCATATCATTCTTGAATCATGTCTCCTATAGTCTAAAGATTTCTTGCAATGCTTTCATATGGTGCAAACTCAAAGCCCTTTACCACCCTAATTGCTTTTCTTTGGAAATTCTCCATTGTGTTATTATCCATCCTACACACTCTCCAAACTCTTTTATAGCAAGCACTGACTATTTTTTGGAAACTGACCATTTATGAAGCTGATTAGCTGCATGGTAATTGCTAAGTTCCTTCTTACTCAATTAAAGTCTTGTACTAGGAAGATACCATATATGAAGTATGATATTTAAAAAGTTGATATAAAGTTTCTGGAATCATTTTATTAATAAAAGAGGTCAGTGGCACTCTAGAATATCAAAGATCTTTATAATGATAGGCTCACAACTTATATGGCCTTAGAAAACTGGGTGTTCCTGGGGGTGGAAATCAGCTCTAATTGTTTAATTATGAATGAAAACATGAATATTTTAATGAGACCTGAACTCATTCAAAGGAGGGTTTAGGGGGTACATGACTTCGATCACCTAAATCTTGGTCAAAAATATTGTCTATTTTCATATCATCAGTCTGACAAAAGGGAGAACCCACATTTCCCCAGCCTTTCTGAATAAACACAATGACCAGGAATCCACTCATTCACCAAAATTTAAAATTTCTTTGATTCAATCTTAGTCTGGGTAAGTCTTTGTTCAAGATTTTCTGTACTAGTTGATTTTTGGATGAGGAAGTAAAAACGGGGGAAAATCTTGACCTTATTTCAATAATTAGTTATTAATACAAGAGAAGAGATAATACTTTCTCTTAACAACTTTCTTAGAATCATTGGGCCAGATTAACTAGCAAATGTGGTAGTTGGTTCTTGCTAGAAATGGCTCAATCTAGAAGCCTCTTGTGGTGGGGTATGCAGCCTGAGAGGACTATCTAAATAACTAAAAGTTTGTGAGTTAAAGATTTTTTGATGTTCAATAGTTTCAATCATGTTTGACTGTTTATTACCCCAATTGGCATTTTCTTGGCAAAGATATTGAAGTGGTTTGCCATTTCCTTCTTCAACTCATTTTACAGATGAGGAAACTGAGGCAAACAAGGTTAAGTGACTTGCCCAGGGTCATATAGTCAGTAAGTGTCTGAGGACAGATTCAAACTCAGGACTATGAATCTTCCTGACTCTAGGCTTGGCATGCTACCTATTATGCCACCTTGTTGACCACAAATATTGTTGTTTGCACTTTGGTCTGAAAGAGGATGACAGCAGTAAGGTGATGTCTTTAAAAAAAATGGGGTTATGTGACGTGTCCAGGATCACACAGTTAATAATTACTAAGTATCTGAAATTTGAAGTCAGGTCCTCCTGACTCCACAGACAGTGCTTTATCCACTGTACCATCTAGCTCCTCACAAGGTGGAGGTGATGTCTTGACTTGCAAATGAACTCAATTTAAGAGAGGCAGAGTTATGCAATGTCACCAATCTTCCTCTTCCCTCAGAGCCTTTTGGGTCCAATGGCAAGACATAGATCAAGATGACTAGAAATGATCCCATTTGCATTGAAGAACTTTGGCTCACTTTTATGGCTCACTTACTTGCAATTATGAAATGAAGACCTATTAGAGATGGCTGTCATCCATAAAGTTGTGGCAATTGGTGGCAGAAGCAGTACAACCCTTAGAACAGTAATGGACTAAGGAGAGGGTAAAGAGATGGTTATGTACGTGACATTTATCTTCCCCAACCTTTCATTAACCATCCTAGTAATTTCCAGAACCAAAGTAATTCTCTTTGGTCATAATTACTTTACATGGGTTTCTTTTTCTATTAGACTATAAGCAATTTGAGATAAATAACTGCCAAGCCTTTTGTGTTTGGGTCTCTATTACTTAGCACAGTGTTTGGAATATAGTAAATACTTAAGAACTGTTTCATTCATTTATTGCTCAGAACTTTCATTTCTTTTTCTACTCATCTCATAGTTGAACCCTGCAGTCCACTCTTCAATCTCCCAAATTCTCCATTTCCTTAGGGAAGTCCTCATAATAATGATAATGATAATAATATATGGCCTGGGATGCAATATCATAGTTAATGTTCCTCAGCAGTTTATATTCACTATGATATGTCATCCTAGGCTCAGACCCAACTATCCCTCATACTTCTAACTACATACAATCTTGTTTTTGTGTGTATCTCATTCATCTGATAAAATAATCTGCTCTAAAGTAAAAATAGGTGATGAAGGGATGGGAATGTCATTTCTCCAAGATAACATATTTAGAATTTAATAGTCTTCTATGCCTAATAATATCAAATAACAAAAAGAAAACTATGGGAGGCAAAACAGGTGCATAGGATCACATAAAAATAAAATTTATTCAACATCAAATACTAAATACAGACTAAAAATGAAAAAATGAATACAATTCAGTTTAGAAACAACATACATTAATTATGTGTTTACTATGTATAGAACATTTTTCAGGACACTAAAAATATGAAGAAACATCTAAAACAATTCCTTCCCAAGGAATCAGAGAACTTCCATTCATATGGGGAAAAGGAATGAGATGACAGGAGCACAATATGGACACAGAAAAATAGCAACAAAGTAATTCAGGAAAGGAAGTGCTAAAAATTTTCGGAACCAACAGAAATCTCCATTGAGGAGAAAAATGAAATATCTGAAAAAAATCTTTGCCAATAATTATAATGATTTTAGTAATAGTAGTAACTATGAAAACATTACCATCGTTTTTTAAGTATTCTATATTGTGCAAAGTATTTTTACATGTTATTTGATCCATGCTAATATTTCTGGTTAAAAACAAAACAAAGCAAACAAAAAGACGCCCAATATTTATATAATATAGAGATAAAAATAATAACCTGATAGAATATATGTTCCTCCCCAGAGAATGAAAGGTCCTTGAGGCAAGGATCATTTCTTCTTGTCTTTGAATCTCCAGTGACTGATACATGGTGGGTGCTTTTTAAATAAGTGATAAAAGGATACAAATGAGCAATTTTTGAAGGAAGTAATACAAGTGGTCAGTAGCTGCATCAAAATTGTCCAAATACTCTAATTATCAGAGAAAAGTACATTTTAACAACTAGTAAGATAATTAGAAAAAAACAAAACCAAAACAAAACACAACAGAACCGATCTTGATTTAATCAGTATTCCCAATAAGGACACAGATAATCACATTGTTTGCAAATTATAATTTTAAAGACTTACGTGAAACAGAGAGGTTAATGTGAAACTCCATTCTAATTCATCCTAAATCTGAGGTTAACTCTTTATTCATTATACTATACTGCCTCATATGCAGATAAAATGATTTTTAATCTGATAAAAATTGAATTATATCAAGGCTGCCATGAATAGAAACATTATTACTCTGCTGGTCTAGCTAAACAGTACGGAAGTCTTTTTTTGGAAAATAGTATATGGTAATATCTCTTGATTCAATAATTGAATTAGAATAAATTAAAGCAATACTTGTAATAATAGAATTTGGAAACGACATATTTGTCCAATAATTGGACTAGAGCTGAAAATGTGATATATTAATACAAATAGAATATAATTGCATTGTAATAATAGATAAAAATGAAGAATTACAGAGGTAAGGAAAGATAGCTACAGTGACTGAGTGAAGAAAAATAAATCAGATTGATAATACATACATGGATTATATGTGTGTGGAAAAGAAAACAAACAGCAACATTTTTTTAGAACCCTAGAAAACAAAAGATGGAATTTGGAAGTCAATGGAATTTTTAAAACTATTCTTTATCATTATTATGTATATTGTTTTACTATTATAAATGACAGGATTTAAAGTTTGATTTGTCTATTTATCTTATGTTTAAATGTCCGTATTGTTAATATTGCTACATTTAGGATAAAAAATTACCCAACTTTACAAATATATTTTGGTAAATATGAGCTTTGAATTTGCACATTGGAAATGGCCATATAGTCTGACCCATATCTAAGAAAGAATCTTCTAACATTCTCTATTGCCATTGGATGAATTTCAGAGGTGATGGGACGCAGATACTAGAAACTGAGAAATCAAACTTCACCTCCAGGACTTAAAGAACCAGCCTGAGTGCAGATCCAAGATGGTGGAGAGTAAACAGATCTTTGTCAGAGCTTTTCCTGGCTTCTCTCAAATCAACACCCAATCAAGCCTCTGAATTGGGTTTTGAAATGACAGAAACCACAAATATTTGAATTATAACAAATTTCCAGCAAAAGATATTTTGGAAGAACTTCAGGAAAGGTCTGTCTCAATTGGGCAGTTGGGGGTGGAGAGAAAGCCTAACACAGGCACTGCTCAGCTCAGGGAGACCCAGGGTAGAGAGGCCTCCAGGCTCCAAGGGAATCTAATGGGAGGCTTTTAGTCAAACCATAGCAGTATATGCTAGTCTGTCCTGGTTCAGAAGCCAGTGGATTAGCAGAATAGCTGTGATATCTCCAACACAACCACAGAAGGGAAATAGTGAGCCTCTAAACCTTGACATTATAAGAAAGACAGCCACCCACAATCAGTACAGGAAGGAAGCTGGCAGTACTAATCCCAGGGCAACATGAAGCCACTGTCGCCTGTAAAGGAAGCTTGGGACAATCTTCCCTTTGTCCTAAAAACAGAACTCAATCTTTGAAAATGAGCAAAAAAAAAAAGCAAAAAGAGCTCTGACCATAAATAGTTTTATGGAGATAGGGAAAACAGACTTCAAACCCTAAGAACATTAAAGGCAAAACACCTCCAGATGAAGCCTCAAAGGGTGATATTACTTAGTCTCAAACTCAAAAGACTGTCTTGGAAGAATTCAAAAAGTGTTAGAAGAAAAATGAGGAAAGGAAATGAGAGTTTTGGAAAAGAAAATAAAGAAATTGTCTGAAGAAAACTACTCTTTAAAAAAACAGAATTGGCAAAACAGAAAAAATCAAATGAACAAAACAACTCATTTAAAAGTTCAACTGGTGGGGGCGCGCCAAGATGGCGGAGTGAAAAGGTGACTTTCTGCCTCTCCTCCGATCTTCTCTCAAATCAACAATAAAATAAGCCTCTGAACTGATCTTCAAGTCAACGAACTCAGAAATATTTGGGCACGGCTCTCTGGAGAACTTCATATCAGGTTAGTCGGACTCGGACAGAGAGATAAATAGACGACCCCTGTGTAGGCCGGAAGTGAGGGTGGGACTCAGCTCAGCTCATCCTGGAAGAAATTCCAAACTCCAAACTCCAAATTCCAAACACCTGGAGTTTATCTGAGGCACTCAGGACACTCTGCCCTGATTGGGGGCAGGTGTTCTGGCAGACTTGCCTTGTTTAAGGAGTAATTCGGGCTTAGTCCTAGCCCCCACCGGCCCAGCACCTTAAGTGAACTCGCCAAAGTGCCCCAGGGCAAAGTGTCTTCAGCTGCGGTTTTTTTTTCCCCTACCTTAAAGAGATATCCACTCTGTCTAAAAAGAAATGATGAAGAAGCAAAAGAGAGCTCTCACCATAGACAGCTTTTATCAAGGCAAAGAAACGACCTCAGATACAGAGGTTTCCTTAGACAAAAATCCAGAAAAAAACAGCAAGGATCATCACTGGTCCCCGTTTCAAAAGGCCTTTCTGGAAGATTGCATAAAGAACCTCAAAAGAGAGCTGGAGAATAGATGGGAAAATAAACTGAAATCAGTGCAAGAAGGATACAGTATCTTGCAAGAAGGATATGATGCCCTGCAAAAGAGATATGAAAAAAGACCAATTTATTAAAAAATAAAATTAGTGAAGTGGAAAAAGAGTGCAATGAACAAATTGGCCAGTTACAAAAGGAGCTTAAAAAGGTAACTGAAGAAAACAACACTTTAAAAATAAGAATTGAACAAATGCAAGTGAATGACTCACTAAGACTTGAAGAATCAGTCAAACAAAAACAAAAAAATGAAAAATTAGAAGAAAATATGAAATATCTCCTAGGAAAAACAACTGACTTAGAAAATAGATCTAGGAGAGACAATCTAAGGATTATTGGACTTCCTGAAAGCCATGATCAAAAAAAGAATCTAAACACTATCTTCCAGGAAATCCTGAAAGAAAACTGCCCTGAGATTGTAAAATCAAAGGGCAAAATCACCATTGAAAGAATTCACCGATCACCTCCTGAAAGAGACCCCAAAATTAAAACCCCAAGGAATATCGTGGCTAAATTTCAGGACTATAGCACCAAGGAACAGATTCTGCTAGCAGCTAGAAAGAAACAATTCAAATACCGAGGATCAATAATTAGAATCTGTCAGGATCTGTCAGCTTCCACACTGAAGGATCGAAGAGCTTGGAACCAGATATTCCGAAGGGCAAAGGAACTTGGATTACAGCCAAGAATAACCTATCCAGCTAGAATGAGCATTATCCTCCAGGTAAAGAAGATGGTCATTCAATGATATAGGTGAATTTCACCTATTTCTAATGAAAAGACCGGATCTGAACAAAAAATTCGACACCCAAACACATAACTCAAGAGATGCATAAAAAGGTAAAAAAGAAAGGACTCTTGAGAACTTTATTTTTACTAGGGGGATACTCAAAGTTTGGGGGTATAATTAACTAAATATTACTTTGATAATATGAAAAAGAGAACTAGAAGGGAAAAGGTTGTCATACTGGGGAAAAGAGGGAAAAAGTGGTAAAATAAGATCTAAAAAAAAAAGGAGGTAAAAACAAGGTAAAATCACTTGAAGAGGCAAAGAAAACCTAATATAATTGAGAGAAAGAGGGGAGGGAGATGAGCATTGTGTAAATCTTACTCTCATCAGGTTGGGCTCTAAAAGTGTATATCAGACATTTGATTTCACATAGAAACTTGTCTGTTGCTAGAGGGAAGTGGGAGGGAAAGGAGGAAAAGTAAGGGACAAACTAATAGAAGGGAAAATAGAAGAATCAGGGGAAAGGAGTAAAAACAGGGGGAGGGGATCTAAAGGGTAGAGTATTGTTTGGGGGAGAGGGTCATCAAAAGCAAAGCACTAAGGAGGGGGGAAGGGAGAAAGGGAAAAGGAAAGGGGAGTATTGTTTGGGGGAGGGTTCATCAAAAGCAAAGTACTGAGGTGGGGGGAAGGGAGAAAGGGGAAAGGAAAGGGGAAAACATAACTTGGGTAAATAAGATGGCAGGAAATAAAGAATTAGTTATTCTATCTGTGAATGTGAATGGGATGAACTCTCCCATAAAGCGGAAGCGGTTATCGGACTGGATTAAAAACCAGAATCCCACAATATGTTGTCTACAAGAAACACATCTAAAACATAGTGACACATATAGGATGAAGGTAAAAGGCTGGAGCAGGACCTATTATGCTTCAGGTGAACAAAAAAAAGCAGGGGTAGCAATCCTTATCTCAGATCAAGTAAAAGCCAAGATAGATCTAATCAAAAGAGATAAGGAAGGAAACTATATTTTATTAAAGGGTACCATAGATAATGTAGCAATATCTATACTAAATATATATGCACCAAGTGCAATAGCACACAAATTCCTAGGGGAGAAATTAAGAGAGATGCAAGAAGAAATAGACAGCCAAACGATACTAGTGGGGGATCTCAACCTTGCTCTCTCAGAATTAGATAAATCAAACTACAAAATAAACAAGAAAGAAACTAGAGAGATAAACCAATTGTTAGAAAAGTTAGGTATGATAGATCTATGGAGAAAGTTGAATGGAGACAGTAGAGAGTTTACTTTTTTCTCAGCAGTCCATGGAACCTATACAAAAATTGGCCATGTATTAGGGTATAAAAACCTTAAAATCAAATGCAGAAAGGCAGAAATAGTAAATGCATCCTTTTCAGATCATGATGCAATAAAAAGTACATACAATATAAGGCCAGGAGAAAATAAACCAAAAGGTAATTGGAAATTAAATAATCTAATCCTGAAGAATGAATGGGTGAAAGAGCAAATCATAGACACAATCAATAATTTCATACAGGAGAATGACAATAAGGAGACAACATACCAAAATTTGTGGGATACGGCCAAAGCGGTTTTAAGGGGCAATTTTATATCTCTAGATGCTTACTTGCATAAAATAGAGAAAGAAAAGATCAATGAATTGGGCTTATTATTAAAAAAACTAGAAAAAGAACAAATTAAAAACCCTCAATTAAATACCAAATTGGAAATTCTGAAAGTAAAAGGAGAAATTAATAAAATCGAAAATAAGAAAACTATCGAGTTAATAAATAAAACTAAGAGTTGGTTCTATGAAAAAACCAACAAAATAGATAAGCCTTTAGTTAATTTGATAAGAAAAAGGAGAGAGGAAAATCAAATTGTTAGTCTCAAGAATGATAAGGGAGGGGGGCGGAGCCAAGATGGCGAACTGTGGACAGCTTTCTCTGTGAACTCCCTCCGACATTCCCCCAACCCAGACATAGTAAGCCTTAAAACTGGTTTCCGAGTGAGGTCCTCGCCAAGCATTTGGACTACAACGCACTTCTATAAAAGATCTACCTTGAAAGAACTCCGGAGAAGGTTAGCCTCAGGGGAAATCGGCCGCTGGTCGCGATCGGACTCCAGCCGGGGCGGAAGTCAGGGCTGCGATAGAGGGGCGGATTTTGGGCACCCAGGAAGCCCCTGGGAGACGCCTGGGCCACTTTGCTCTGCT